>JACXGJ010007857.1:0-28958 GCA_016801105.1 Esox niger
AATTTAAGTCCCACGTGTTTCCATATTCTGACAACAGCAAAGATGCTATGGGACATTTGTTCTTTGGCTATTCTGTTCCATAGTCCCAGCAGTATAACCCCCCCCCCCCCCCAAAAACAATTTTCAGAATGTAAGTAAGCGTGCATTAGCATTAGCTAATCTTTGGCACTGCCATGCCCCCACTCACCCTCTCCAAAGGCACACTCCATTTACTGCTTTAAATGATCTCATCTTTTCTAAAAGTCAGCTCACCTTGTCTGTGACATATCACTCAGGGGCTAAATTGGGCAGAAGCTGAGCTACCACACATATGGTCAAAATTAGATTGATGGGTACCTGAGCTCCCATACTGGCACAGGCCAACAGTTTATCATTTTAGATACAACTGGCACTATTTCCGCCCGGCTGCGCTAACCAATAATTTATGTAAAATAAGTGCCATGGGTTCTTTAGTGAACAGAGAGTCAGCACCCCTGTTTAAAGCCTCACCGTAAAGACCCCACCCCACACAGGGCAATGTCCCTAATCACAGTTCTTAGGGCTTGGAATTTCCTTATACCAGTGGAAAGAGTATCTTTAACACAACTTCCAACAGGAACTGATCTTCCATCCTGGTACAGACCGACCCATTGAGAGCCATCTGTGCGATTCAGTGTGTTATGTTGCTTAGTACGTCTTCGTCCACGGTGCAGCTACCCCAAGTTGCCGTCCTGTCTAGCAACACACATGACACGTAACCCTAACCTGTGGCGTGCAGTTGGTCACACAATAAAAAAATGTGTGTCATCTTGTGAATCTGCTCTAACCCAGTAGCAAACCCAGTGTGAAACTGAACTCAGCAGTTCATCCAGGTCACTGATGCGTTCCTTACTCCATTGTCTGACCACCTGGCACTGGGTTTGAACCACGGGTCCTCTGCTTGACAACAACACTGAGTTTTACTTAACGTGCTAATTAAGCCAATACAGCAATGTTACATTTGAGGCAGTTGGCTATATTTTTTTGCAGGTAATCTGTCATAATCCTTACATGCATTCAACGTAGACTGGATTGTCAAGCAGGAACCTGCAAGAAATGTCTTAGCTTGGTTTGCCTCGTGTATACAGTAATGACAAAAACGTTAAATTGAGCGTTTTTGTTAGGCCGATGTAACATTCTGCTAATAAAAAAGATAGGCTAATGATACTCACCATGTTTTTTGCCCATATTCCATTCTCCCTCATAGCGAAAAAAACTGTTCGGATACACATATACACCAAACCCTGCATGACAACGGAACATAGAATGACCCACCTTTGCTAATAAGTTCTTATTGGTCCTACCTATTAATTGTAAAAAGCAATGTATTTTCATTGACATTATACTTTGAGACTTACCGTTTCGAATAAGATTTTTAACTTCTCCGACATAGCGGGAGTTTCTTGTTTGTTTTTTTATTGCAGCCATCTTGCTTGGATATTGCGTCCCTAGCAACAGTCGGTCAAGGGGAGTATGGAGTTTAAAGCAGTGTTGAAGTGACAGTAGAAACGTAGGTCGCAACTAGGAGCATTTTGAACTAATGCTAAATAGAAGGGCACGTTTCCCCAAAACATGATGGCGATATTTAAGGATAGGATATATAATATGGGTAGTACATTTCGTCTTATACGATGACCTACTTTTTCCTCCATTCATTATGTAACTAGACGAATTATCGAATCAAGTGATTATGAGCGTTTTAACGAAACGACCCTAAACATTCCAGTGGTGTTGTGTAGAGGAACTAAGCTGAAAGAGATTTTATATAACCGTAAAAACAAGGGCATTGTTACCTCCTAAGCTAAAATGTCGCCAACAAACTGATTTACTGTTGATCGCTTTACCATCGCAAATTTACGGTGGCCCCTGGTTGCAAAACACAACATTAGCAATGCAAACAAAAACGTTGAAACACAACAACATTAACAAAAATGAAAAATTTATAAAAAACGATGCATTTCAGAAAACATTAAACTACCCACAACACAACAACATTGGGTCACACCACAACCCAGAAACACAACAGCATTAGCCGAAAACACAACAACATTTGCAAAGAAGGATAACAAGACGTTTCTAAGCCAACTTGCCACCCGAGTTCAATGATTATCCAGTCACCAAGGTTGTGATTAACTCGCACTGCACCTCCAAGTGCATATTGGGAATGTCACCACATGGAGCTGTCACTTTTGTATCCTCTTTGTATGCTGATTCTGTGAGTGACAAGGAGATTGTAAAGTAGCCATTAATTATTTCCTTACTTATCCCTGAGCATGGCCTTTATGGTGGATGAGGCCTACCTCGTGGATGATCGTGTTCCATGCCATATCTGTCGGCCAGCCTTTCTGCCAAGGCGCACCCAGATAACAGAGCATGAGGTTAGGGAGACCCTATCCATTACCAGGTTAAGGGTGCATGTCAAAAGAACCATTCAGAGAGTAAAGGAGCACAAGCTGTTAGAAACAACCAATCAATAATCAATCATTGAGTTTGAAACAGTCATCCCTCTGACCATCTCAGGCAGCATCAACCAACTATTTGCCTTGTCATGCTTGCTGGTCAACAATCAAAATAGACCTTTGGTCAGAGCGTGGGCCAAGCCGGTATAAATGTAGATTTGTTTTTGCTCTGGGTCACTCTGATTTGGAGCAATTGTTAGGGAGACGCTTTGGTGATCCATTAATTATTTCTCAAAGACAACCAACTGCATTAAGTAATAGCTGCATGTAATGAAATATTTATTGGATATTACCTAATGTTGTGCGCCTATCACAAAATCTGTTGAACTTCACAAATGTAAAATATTAAATGTATAATTTGTGGGTGGAATATATATATATATATCAATAACTTGTAACACTGCAATGCCAATGCATATTAGTTTTTGTGCAGATCTTGTACCTTAAAAAAAGTATGGTTCAACAGCATGTCAATGAAATAGAGAAGATATACATTTATTAATAAATATGAACTGTTATTTGTGGAACTGTTGAAATGAAACAGATTAAAATACAATCTTCATACAATAGATTTTTCTTTATGGGGACACTAACACTTGTTTTGCAAACTGAGTTTCTACAGGTGCAAAAATGTTACAACTTAAAACAAATACAAATACATATTCTTAATATTAATTTGTAACAACTGAACTAGCACCCAAGCAGGGGGATACATTCAGTTGCGAGGCAGACTTTTCTGCAAGTAGTGGTGAAAATTAGTGGTCAACCTTCTCTCTAATAGTGTTTAAAACACGATCTTTATACATCCTCTCAAATAGAATGTTCTCCTGAGCACAGATGACAGTCACACAGCTACAAACTGTCAGAAAGATTTGACCTTGCACCTGCCAGTAGTAAGCATGTGATCTCTTCAACTTCAGCTCTCCATTCAGGTAAGGCCAGTCCACATAACTTTGTAAACTGGTCCCCTTAGCCTCCAAGAAACCAAAGTGGGACTTGGGTCAAATATCATGCCATCTGGAGGTGAATCTAACCATGGGGCATCTGGGTGGACTACAAAGCAACATGGGAAAAAGTTAAAATGTTCAATGTGCAGGCCCCTTTTCATCTTCATGGTCTGCATACCAGATCCCTTGAACATCCGTTCTGCTAGGTGGTCAGTGGATGTCTCCCCTGGTACATGGCAAACCACTGGGAACATCCGTTCTGCTAGGTGGTTAGTGGATGGCTCCCCTGGTACACTGCAAACCTCTGGGAACATCCGTTCTCCTAGGTGGTCAGTGGATGTCTCCCCTGGTACATGGCAAACTTCTGGGAACATCCGTTCTCCTAGGTGGTCAGTGGATGTCTCCCCTGGTACATGGCAAACTTCTGGGAAACGTGAGGATGTTATTCTCCTTTTTCTAAATTGATGCCATTGGGTGCGGCTGCTCTGCTCCTTTGTATCAGCCTGGATTTGGTGTGACATCTCCCAGGTTGTCTGATGCTTTGTCATGGAGATGCTCTTGATGAGTAAGGATGTGGACACACTGAGAAGACAGAAGCCTGCAGCCATCTAATGAAATCGGTGTAGGAGATGCATCTGGTATCTTCAAAATTTCATGGGTTTTAGGTGTGGAGGTTGATAAAGGCCGTATACTGCCAGCTTGCACAGGCCCAAAGGTAGACTCAACCAGGGGAACGTTGGCTGGCATGTCCATGGTTGTCACATGAGGTCCAGTAAGTGGAGTTAAGTTAGCATATGTTTCTGAGATGTGGAGAAGGTCCATATCAGGCGTTTTTCTGTGGAGAGCTTTGTAGAGGGAACTCCTGCAAAACATTGAAAGCATTTTTTGGGCATAATTGATGTCTTAAATAAGCTCAGTGTACATCAAATAACATGTATAATAAGACACACAGATCTACAAACTCCAAATATCACATTTCTAAAACATTCATTTGAGGTGCCTCTAACCACACTTTATTGCATCAGCCCACTAGTTAGTTGATTTCCGAACCTCCATGCTATCAACCGGACCAGGCTTTACACTAAATAACAAGGAGTGACAATCTTTTGCAACAAACTTATTATTACATAGGACGACTATTGTATGTGCATTGTTTTGGGCACTAAAGACTCACAATTGTTCTTGGCTAGTAGCAACGTTGTTCTGTCTCTGTGCAGCTGTGAACAAGTGTTGCAACAAGAGTGTTGAGTAGTGAGAAGGTGCCGTCTGGTAAAGCTGACCAACCAAGAGCAGTGGCTTCAAACCACTATCACTGGTACAGAGTGCTTGAACATCTCTGAAGTGAAGGAAACCATGAAGCACAGAAATGAAACGCCCATGTAATTTAACACAATGTATCCAGGTTATGACTGACTAGGTGCACAAATCAGGCCCTCAAGGTAGTCCTTAAAGACAACTGGAGCAAGTTAAAGGTTTTGTTCTTTGTTCAACACCCCTCAGTTATGTATACTGTTTGAGAATGATACAATAATTTAGTGATGAGATTAAATGTAAACACTGTCTCCTACATATGTTGCCTATAATTAGGGTCCTACAGACACGGCTTTACGCTCTCTCGGTGTACATTTGTTAGATACTGTTCCGAATATGGAATAAAACTGTTATGCGTTATAGCTCATAGGCATAATTATATTGCAAGCTAATACAAGCACTTTCAGCGGGATTCCTTGTAAGATCGTTAACATGAACTAGCTAACGTTAATGTTTCATTCGCTGAGTAGTTAATTAGTTGAATGTGGGAAATCTGTCATTGCCGTGGCACTTACCTTCGTAGTTGTCTTTGTAGCTTCCTATATACATCTTGAGTCCGTTTTCCTTTTTGTTAACTGGAATCTCGGAAGCGAAATTGACAATTCGATATACATCATTAATGTTAAGTTTAGGCAAGTCCTGGAGACACCTTGTTTTAAAAAAATTAAAAATACAGTGACAAAGTCGGACATGGCGCTAGCAACATTATCTCTACTGGTTTGTAATCAGCGGGACCGGAAACTGGAACACCGGCAAGAAGTGGGCGTAGAACGTTCGGTCATGGAATCTGCATAAGGCCAATTTGATATAATCCCAAACAAAAATAACGCAATGTAAATTCAACAATGTAAGTTTAATTATAATCAATTATAATATTACGTTGAGTGACTTCACTTGGTTTTTCGACCAAAGGTAAAAAACCCAAAACACCCCCTTGCACTGCCCCTAGTGGTCTGATGCATTTCCGTTTTGAGCAAGTCGAAATGCAGCGTTTCTGCCAATGTTGCTGTGTTTTTGGCTAATGCTGTTATGTTGTCACTTAATGTTGTTGTGTTGTGACTAGTTCATTGTTTTCTGAAATGCTGCGTTTGTGTAAATGTTTATTTTTAGTTAATGTTGTTGTGTTTTCAACATGTGTTTACATTGATGTTTCAATTAAGATAGATCGATACATTATTACAGGTACAGGTAGTAAAACCTTCAGATATGTAATCCACTTGTTTAGAGATAAAATACTGAATACATTTTAAATAAAGTAGTAATATGTTGGATGAGTGTTGGTGGTATTCAGTCCCCTTCTACGATGGGTAACTGACCGCAGGGGCTAATTAACCCCTTTGTTTATACATGCAATTTGTAAAATCACAAGCTCCGTTTGTGCTGGGTAACTGTAACAAGTATTTATTTACAAAAATGTATGTATAAAACAGACTAAATTTAATACATGTGTAAAACCCTACTGGGGTAACAGCTCCCCTGGGCTGTTACCGTAGTACGTGTAAAAAAAAAATACCCAAAAGTATAAATTGCATCAATTTGGTTCCCTTATAGTTTACTCACCTACGCCTAATCATCTACATACCGTTTCTTCCCCAACATTTTAATGTGGTGTCCGCGAGTTTAATATTCTTAAGGGATGCTATTTACCCATCGTACCCTACTAAGGTTTTACCACATCAATATCTTGAAATGTTTTGCCTTGTTTTGTTAATCTGAAATGTTGGTTCCAATTTAATAGACGCCCACCACCCAGTGATCACCTATTACAGCTAGCTAGCTAAATATTTACGGACTACGAACTACGTTTAACGGAAAGATATTTAATATTTTGAAATTGGATTGTCTGAGTACTATATAAAATTGTCTATTATAAATACATGGGTTATTCCAGTGTTCTGAAGTTTCATTCATTATTGTCGGGTAAACTGTAGACGTCACTCCATTAATGACACAAACCTGTCTTCGTTTACCGAGGAACCGACTTTGTGGTAGTGATGCGCATTCCGAGTCTTTACGCTGAGCCGGCTACAGGGTCCCTCACTCCGTAGCGGCACTTCATTTAAAATGCTTAAAAATAAACCGAGAACAATAAAAAAATCAAATGACCAATCTATTGACAAATAGTAGTCAAGAAATATGCTACATCTCACCTGTTCTTATTTTTTCCTGATGTAGCCCTACTGGAAAAAGACAACACCAAGATGCCCTCTCCCAGCTTATTGTTCCTGCAGTGCGGATATGCTATCTTTACTGAATCATTTAGTAAGTTAGCTGAAAACAAGTGTTTTTCATGCTGTAAAAGTATGCAAATAATGGATTCAAATGAACGTCTCAGATCACCAATGAGATGTAGTTCCACTTAGACTACCACATGAATGCGCACATTATTTGGTACATTTGATCTGACCTTTCAAAGTAACAAAACACTACACTTTGAATACACCACTATATAGAATATGAAAAAAAAACTTTATTTTTTCTACCCATTCATTGTTTGAGAGAAGATAGATGTGAAAAAATGAAAACTATGAAAAATCTGTGTACTACTATGTGCGGAGAAAAATATAAACAAGTAAAATGTTACAGAGAAAAGATAATGAAACAACTCAAAAAGACATCAATGTGATTTAGTAGCACATTTTAGATACGTCGGCAGCACAAGAAAACATTTAAAAGGCTAATATTCAGTTGACAAATTTATCTGGAGGTTAGTTGCAAAACCTGTATCAATTTAAAATATTTATTAATCTCTCTGTATTTTATTTCTAATGTGGAAGGGTCTTGCCCTCTGAGGGCAAGACATGCTATTGTTGTTGTTTTCTATAATGGCCTGATAATTCCTTTTCAAGTGGAATCTACAGTATCGTAGAAACCTCTAATGAGAATATATTATAACTTGCCATTGTATTTAGATGTGAGGATTGAGCAGCTAAGTGCTACACTATAAAACCAAAGGTACAGATTTAGAAAAAATATTGATACGGGACATACTACTTCTCTCAAGGACAGGACATGGGTCCTTACAGGTGGTTTGTTTATATCCAGCTGTAGGGTGCTGTTCAGAGCCAGACAGTAAAACACATCCTTTACGCTTTCCCCTTCTCTGGCGTGTCTGTGCTTTGGTTCACCCTACGCGATCCGAAACGCTGACTCAGTTCTGCCGACAACACGGAGCAGCAGGATTTCTGTGGGGAGGGAGAGGAGAAAAAGAGAGAAGAGAAGAGCGAAGTTGAACAGAGGAGAAAAGACAGGGGGAGGAAATATGACAAAGGATGTTTCAAAAGAGTTTTAGAAAAAGGAGAGGAGATCACAGAAAAGAATAGTTTGGGGAGTAGAGAAAATAAAACATAATTTTTTGTAGATGTAAAAAACTCCCAACAGATGTATTTTATTCAGTGTCCATTCTTTATCCACTCCTTTTCTTCCTTTACCTTCTGGTCCTTGGCTTGACTGCGGGCCTTGGAGGCAAGCTCCAAGAGGGCCATGAGGAGACCCAGCCCCAATCCCAGGGCCAGGAGCAGAAACAGGCCCCTCAAGATATGGGGCTGAAGGGACTCCGTGCTCCGTTCCCCCTCGGGCAAGCAGTTGTTGGCCCACCACTTTCCCTGCAGGTAGGCCAACTCCCCGGACTCACTGAGCTGCAGAATGGCCACGGTAATGTTCTTCATCATAGCGAAGCCTGGCAGGGGAAGGAAGTAGTCAGAGTAAAGGCAGACAGAGAGCAAGAAGATGGGTTAATGTGAGCACGCTACCAACAATAGAAAAAAATGCCTGCGGTTCAAACGCAACCGGACTCTCGTCGACGGCGGCCTTCTGCCCGTGCCCTCTCTGCGGCTTTGCCCGCTGCGGACCTGGTTAGGAGAGGCTCACCGAGGGGCGCAGCGATGCTGTAGCCCCTCATGCCGATGATGTCGCGGCTGCGTATCAGGTTGCAGTGGCGGGCCAGGGTGGCCGCCTCGCCGATGAACGCGTAGTTGCCCTCCAGGGCGCGGCGATTGCCCTCCTCCACCGTGGCCACGCAGCTCTTCTTCCTCTCCATGTGCTGGTAGATGTGTCGGTAGGTGGGGTTGTTGGAGTTCTGGCAAACGGGAGGGAAGTCGGGATGTTAAAAAGGGATGATCAAACAGATAGGCCTGTGGTTTTGTTGAATTGTTTGAGTTTAATCCTGAACTGGTACACACATTACACAGACATTCACTAGGGAATAAATGACTTTGTCTCACTACTTTATGCCCATATTCACTTTAAAGGCAACACACACCTTAAAGAAATTGAACGTGGAGCCGCCTTCGACGGTCCCGTAGTCGATCACGTCCTGCTTGGCCAGCTCCTCGAAGTTCTGCACTGAGACGTGTTTGTTGTCCGAGCGTAGCATAGCGTTGAAGTTGCTGAAGTAGCAAGCCAGGAGCACCACAGCAAACATCCACCAGACAGCGCTGACAACACGACCAGACAGACCTTTTGGGTGTGGCCCGGCGCCTGAGGACACACGCCATATATAAAGATATATATATATATATATATATATATATATATATATATATATATATTCTGGATAGATAGATTTGAGTCCTATTTAACTCTGACAGAAATATCAAAATGTAACCGATCATTTGAAAACTAGGTTAAGTCCATTGCTTTTTCCTACACACGGAACTAGATCCATATTCAACTTTACTGTTTCTTATTGTTCACTTATTGATTTAAAGAAGTGCATGTATCATTGAGATTAAACATCTCTTTTCCAAGTCAGACCCAAAGTCAAAATACTCAATTTAGTAATATTGGGTAGACTGGGGGGCTTGCAATGTGTGCCCACAGACAGGAACATTCAATGTCTTTGTTCTCAAGGACTCTCCTAGTCTAATCAGGAACATAAACCCCTGTCTAGACGCTACTGGTATAAAGAAAGCCTGGCTCTGTTGATCATTTGACCTGGCAGCAACAGGTTTGTGTCAGGAGCGATTTGGCTTTACCTTGCAGGGTCAGGGCTCCGGTGATGTACCAGAAGCTATGCATGAGGGTGAAGCAGTGTTCGTCTGTTTCAGGGTCAGCCCACTCAGAGGGGCTTATCCTGGTGTGGGCAGGGGGAAAAACAAAGTGACCATTGAGATCTGTTTTCTCTCACAGCAGTTCTCTGGACGGTGGCCCAAACAGATACTTATAGGGCAGTACTACTTGTGAAAGTTTCAGCTTCCAATAAAGTGGCAGTTGTTCAATTACAAACATTTCCCACGCTAGGTGTGTTTAAAGGACACTTTATGCTTAAACGCATTGCCTAAAACTTGAATGGAGATAACTTTTATTCTGCGTGACAGAGTGACTTCCCAATTGATATCAATGGATGAGTAAGACATTGTGAAGGGCTGAAGATGGGGTGTGGTTTATTACGGTCCAAGGGGATGACGGTCTCTCACCTGGACACCAGGAAAATGCACAGGCCGGTCACCAGGAAGGCCACGATGATGCCCGCCCACATCGCCGTGGAGAACGGGAGGAGGAAGCCGAAGGAGTGGCCCTCCTCGGTGCCTAGCTCCCTGCTCAAGATGAAGCTGATGCCGGTCTGCATGAAGGGGGTGCTCATCTCCACTGACTGTACCCTGGTGGCGGTGAGGGTGAGTGGGGCAACTGCCAGGTCTGCCTCCTGATAGACAGACGGGGGTGGTTATGAAGACCATTCAAATGACATACCATGTACTTTGGCAAAGTATTCCATCTGGTTGTTAAATAAGTATTTTGTTTTTTCGGTGTAAAAGGTTCCTTTACCAAATTACAGAAAAGTAGAAACACTTGCAATGCATTCTCTCTCAATTACATTATTATTATTTTAATTGGTCTTCGGAAATGCAATCCTTGGAAAATTTGTTTTTAGCAATCCTTTTTTCAGGCCCAAAAAAATACAAATCACAAAATGTGCGTAAGTGACTTCATGTATGTATTTCAAACACATGTAAAAGAAATATGAGACGTTCTGCTGCTAGACTAACACATATGAGCGGATAGGTAGGGACAAGCAAACAGACAGAGTCCGGACACACACACACACACACACACAGTGAGTGAGTTGACCTACCGGTACATTCACATACAGCCTACCGAACACAAGCCGGAGCGACACAACGAATCCTCCGGCGCGACAGACACCAACCCCTTACCGCTTTCTGCTCGGGTGACTTACCCCCCGGACCAGCTCGCCGATCATCCCCAGCCAGTTTCCACTCTTGTCCTGTAGCCCGTATTTTCCGTCCTTCACCACGTGCACTTTGTACTTGAAGCCCAACTTCTTGGCGAGCTCCGCCACTAGGTCAATGCAGAAACCTTCCAGGTCAGACCCTTTGGTGATTGTGTACGGTTCTTGCTGGTGGGAGAGAAAAGACAAGTGGGTCAAATCTAGAACGTGGATTCCTAGCGGGCTGTAGCCCGTCATAAATCAGCATTTACATTCGTAATGGCAGCCAGTTTGGCAGTCAATTTGAATCAGGCTAATTGATGAATAAATGTCACTGTGCCAATTCATTCTACAGTATGTTCCCAATACCGGTCTGTTGACCAGTGTCCCCCCTGGGAAATGTTCTGTTCCAAAGTCACTGAAAATTCATTAGTTTACATTGTATTACGTTAGTATATCATGCTGTTGGATTACCCCTTACCAATATAGTTGTGACAGATAACTCAGCAGGCCCTGAAAAGGAAAGATACCAAACACGTCAACACATACGAACTCGTACTGACACAATCTGAGGAGTAGAATGAGACATCATGTCAACAAGTAATGACCGAACACAATGAATCATGAGGCTATTTTTCCCAACCTTGCATTGGTTCATTTGCTGTATCTGGTTCAAAATTATTTAGCAGAAGTGGCATCTTGAGGGCTGCTAACGAAGCGTATCATCAGATGTTCCGCTCTGTCCTCTCACCAAACATCAGTAGATAAGACCCAGGACAAAGGACAATGTCAGCATTGTACAGCAGCTTTCTACAGCGACTCCTTTCTCTCCGATGATAACAAGCCCATTTTGCGGGGAAATTCAGGGTGACAGTTATGGGGTACCACAGGGCTGCGTTGCACACCCCCTGTTGTGAGACTAAAGCAGGATCCTACCCACCCTGCGCCCCCTTAAAGACGTCTTCCGGAACCTTCCATTCCCCCCTCCCCTCCACACACCCCGACCCTCCTTCATTCAGTCAGCAAGCTTGACACCCAGACTTGTTTTGATTGCCTTCGACTGACTGTGACCAATCAATGCGATTTCAGCAGTGTCCGTCTCAGGACCGAACAAGCCCTGCCATGGTAGGGGGTGGGTGGGAGGGGAAGCGGAGGTGCCAGGGGGCACCATATCGCTCCAGACAGTGTCCAGTGCAGTATGGGGGGGCTCACTCTGCATCGCATGTTGCCAAGTGACACGCTGATGCACGTCCACAGTCATTTTGAACGTTGACCGACAAGTCCACAGAGATGCCGGTCACTCCATGGCCCCAAGCCACTGACCGCGAGCTCAATTGATTTATCACACTCCTTTGTTGGCCATGACAGACATCTTCTCGTACGACTCGTGAGAAATGGTCGCTCGCCAGATCTGATGAGGCACTGACACTTTGATGGGGTTCCAGCAGTCCAGCCTCGGCCAATCGAAAGAGTCAGATGTCGAGACACTGACAATTCTGGGGCTCCCTCTTGCTGGGATGTTGGAGGACTTTGAAAGGCTGGCCCCAAGGCTGGTTTGGGACTGGAAGCGAACTGCAAACAGCACTAGAAGGGAGATTTCTATAGCATGGTTGCTCAGTACGTTCTCAGTGTTTTAATTAATTCTTATTTTCCCCTTTATTTTCTATACATAACCTAAGACAGAGAAATCTTCGCCACTTACATATGACGCCACTAAGGGTCACAATAGTGAAGATCTATGGTTAATGAATACCTAATCTCGTCCCTGGTCTATGAGGCACAGCACATGTAAGCCTGGCAGAACAACCCACTGAACTTACTGAGTATTGCTCTTTTGATCTCAGCAAATAGAGCAGTGTTTCTCACAGATGAGAATGTAAAGAAACAACTGTTCATTACATCCAGTCCAGCCTGAGCCAGTCACTTCTTATTAGAAAAGGGACGCTAACAAGCTTTTAGCGTAAAGCACAAAATGATGTTTCCTTCAATAAACTAGCTAGCTCCTTTTAAAATTCTGGTCATAGTTAAAGTTTGAATGACGCAGTCACTGCCTTTTTACTTCAACATGGTATCTACCCTGCGCCACTGTAGTGGAGAAAGGAGGGAGGATGTTTTTTTAATGACATGCCCATTAAATTGAATATTTCCCGACTGGCATTTTTGCAGAAAGATTGATTAATGTGCACTGTCCCTTTAAAAACCATGTAATTGATTTAAGGTAGATATTGTCCCAAACCGCAGATCTAAGATCAGGGTCCTAACATGAAATCCGATCCACACTGTTAGACTGAGGACATGTGGTTAATGACATCTGTGTCTGGATACACATAGATAATATATTTATACCTGAGGTGCAAAATCCAGACAGCAATGCAACCGCAAACACAGCGGATCTAATGAAAACCATGATGTCGCCTTCTGAACCTGAGGATGATAAGAGTGACAAAGGTTAATCCATTAAACTGAAAGAAGAATACATGTTTGATTACAGTTTTCTGGATTTCAGTTTGTATTGACTGCTACGCAATGGCATTAAAATCTCATCAATTTTAACATGGCTATGTTACAAATTAATACCATTTAGAAAAAACATATGTTAGAAATAATGTTATGTACAGAACAACAATTAGTCAATTCACACAATACATATTTGGTCTGTTATTAAATTTTTCTTAATATCTAACTTTTCTCTTACAATTTGGGGATATCCAATTTGCTTATAGACATGCCTAAACGCAGAATAAGCCAGCTACTTCCTAATGTACTCATCACTCAACCAAGAAGTATTCATTAGCACATTGTGCTGTGGGGAGAGTGCATTCTTTGGCCAGCGACCATGATAGTGCTCGCAGGGGCCCAACGTACCACAAGAGGTCGCTGGAACACAACAAGACTAGGCAGCCCTGTCCCACATCCTATACGTCCGCCCTGAATGGCTAAGGGCCAAATTGTCACTGTCATACTGATCTCTTATTTCTAAATAATGTTACAGTCTGAAAGGTTTAGCCTAGTTAAGCCTAATCATGTACTGAAAAAAGGATAAAGCACAACTTTTTTTATTCCAGGACAAGGACGAAACTTCTAACCCTAAACTTAACCTTAACTCTTACCCTTTATCTAAACCTACCCCTTAGCATAGCAAGCAATTGCTTATCAACGCATGTCGATTCTATCAACAAACTTCTATTCAATTAAACCTCTACAGATGGAAACTGGGAATCTCAAAATAGGGTAACTCTGCAGTGTATCTTTAATGTAAAAAAACAATTGTTTTTTTACATTAAAGAATAATAATTAATGTTAGCCATTTCACCAGATCAGGGGGAATATTGTCTCAGGTTATAAAAAATATATTTTCTGCAACACTTTTCAAAAAGTGAAATATTCTTTACTTAGTGTTCCATCCATTGGCATCATTTGGACCATACCTAAAGTGATTCAAATTTAATTTCCAACATTTACTAACATTTTCAATAAAAACGTACAATATAACATACCTATATAGTATGAACACTATATAACAGCTTCAGAACACATGCCATGTACACTAACACATCCCAAATGGATCATAAACATCCTCTAATGATAGGAAACCAAAACATCAGTAAGATTCTGTAGCTGGTAAAAGTGAGTAGTTCCATTTGAATGAGCTAGGAAATCTAGCCCAACAAACCTTTCCTACCTTAGACGTTCCGTCCTACTATAGTAGAGAAGCAGCTCTGGTGGAGTGGAAGAAGGCAAACATAGTAGTCAATGGGATGGGGGCCTATAAAGGGGTTGGACATGCAAGGAGGAGTTTAGTAGGAGAACTCTAAAAATATGTGGGTTGGGTCCCAATATTCTCTGTTTTATCGTGTGTTTTTGTTCACTTTTCTTGGTGCACAAAGACACATTAAACGGAGGAGATTCAGGATTAGAATATTTTGTGGGCTGCAAAACATTAGCTGCCTTGGTTAACTGTCACAGACAAGAACCTTGTTGGCTCTAGTAATTGGCTCAGTTATTGGTCAGATTTAAAACCAAAGCCCCATACTTTGTATTTCCCCACACTAAAGTAGTGTTTGTGAAAGGTTCCTGGAAGCCAATGGAGAGGGGGGGCTGGGTGAAGTACCACAACCCATTAATACAGAAGATTTACATAGTGGTGGATTCGACATGGATGGAGACGATGTGGACCCAGGACAAAAGACGGAAAAAACTCTGGATCATTTCGTTTTTTCTGGGCAAAATGTTTTATGGCTTTTATATTTTATGGCCAGATGTTTTTGTGCCCACAGAGCAACCCTGTCATCTTCTGTTAACCCTGGTCCAACAGAAGATGAGCAGAACAATAGAGGCTTCAGTTAATCAGTTCTCCTCATTGTTGACAATGAACATTCCCAGGGGGGGATTGAATTCTCTAGACTACAGAAATCTAAATGACTACAGCAGTCATTCTACTAATAAAGTGTTTATGTACCAGTGCTGTGATAGTTTTTATATAATATCTAGGAGTGATCCCGTCTATACTCTGAGATCAGACAGGATTAACCAACAATGACGCGGTCAATGTGACTCTAAACTGGGACTATTCGATTAGGTTGCGCTTACGTAGGCAGTCCAGTACTGAGACCTTTTTTTTTTCTTTTTTTTTTTAACTAATTGTGTTTTTGACCTATCGGCTTTGAAAATGACTGGACATGTAAAGACATGTTGTGTTTTTTCCACTAATGCAAATTAGTTGACAAAAGATCAGAACTGGTCTGGACTAGTTCACTATATCAGCGATCTGTGTCAGTGACTATTGTGAGGCTTGTTATTGTCAGATTACATAAGAGAGACTACAAGCCCTCATCCCCTCTTGTCCTAAAAAATAACAACAAAAAAACAACGGTATCCGCTGGAGCAGTGGATACATTTCCCGGGAGTCAGAGAGATGAGTGCCGCAATGACTGGCAGATTTCCAACCCTGGCAAATCCTTTGGGAATCATCAGGAGAGTTGAAACCACAGGAAAATGTGTGGTCACAGAAAACAATCATCCTATTCTTGAAGAAATCTGAAGGAGTTTATTGGCAAGAGAACAGTGAGAGAGAGAGGGAGAGAGAACTGTTCCAGAAGAATCCATTTGAGGGTATTGCTAGTTTGTGCGCGGGGCAGAATTAGATGATTAAACAAATGTTTTTGCCTAGAAGGAAATTGAGCTGCATGAAGGTTTAACCTGTTTATTTTGGCATTGGCCTGGGTGGTTATTTCTAGTTAATCCCCACGATAACATCAGCAACACTTGAATCACCCCGCTATTCAATAATCAGATATGTCACAGCAAAAGACAGCCCCTGTTCAAGTTCACTATAGAGATTACCATGGGGCAATTAACTCATCTTTTCAGTGTTGTAAACTTTGGAGAAAAGCCCGGAGGCCTCACTGCAGAAGGTGAATTCATACAGCGTTCAGTCTAACAAACTTTATTGACTTAATTCCATAAATCTCAATGCCCTCCAGAGAAAATCCAAAGGTTCTGAGCTGGGAGTCATGGGGTACTGGGGATTGGTGGAGCAGGGGGGCATTCGGAGCCCTGTGACATCAGTCCCTCAGTTCAGTAGTGTCTCAATAGAGCTCCGGCCTTTGGTTGGAGGGCTGAGCCGTGGCCAATCGACTGGATACACACGGTTTGAAGAGGGGAGTCGAGGTTCCCCTCAGAATCCCAATGAAGCCATCCTTTGTCCGTGAGACAGCGGGGCACAGTCTGTGGCGCTAAAAGGAGCATGTCGCGCCTCAGAAGCTCTCCCAGAGGGCCTTGGCTGTGGCCAACGGTTCCACAAGAGATGGCCATTGCCTAGGCAACCAAAAATGCTGTTGGCTGACTGTTGTCCTTTGATTGACAGGCTCGGGTATAAACAAGCTTATAGTCGTTTCACCAGTTTAATCACTGCCACGTTAAATTACCTACAACCTATGCATGCTCTACGAAGGAGTGAGACAATCTGGATTGCCTATTAAAAACTCCATATTAACCACTGGACTTTACTTACAACGAGCGATTTCATGCATACAAAATACTTTGACGCACTCCAGATTTATTTTCGGTCATCATTTAGAATGCGTGATATGCGGTTTGTGTCCTGGCCTTACAAACGAACAGTTTAGAAGTGCGAGCGCCCCATTTTACATTCCGATATCTTGGGTGGCAAACGGAATAGGGAGTCTGTTTTTCTCGCGGTTCCTTTTCTCCGGGGATTGAGCGGGCATGTATTGTGGCCACAGTCATTGTTCCGCGACATTTTCACCCACCACGGAGTCTTGTGAACTACGCCGATGAGGTTGGGAGAGGTGACGGCCGGTCAATACAGCCCAGCCAGGCAGTCCATAATTAGGGTCGCTAACGAGGTGGCCTAGCCAAGAACGAGTGGTTTAACAAGTCAACCTCTGGTAGGATCACTTCGACTGGCGCTGCCCAGAATATATTCATTCCCAAAGAGACTAGTGTGACGCTACTGAAGTGAAGCACATAAAAGCATATGTAATATACATTTAAGATTTATTCAGTTAATAATGACATGTAATTTTTTTTAACTTGAATTACTACTTTTCCTCAAAGGTTGCAGAGAACTGGTTTGGCAGTGCAAACAGTAGCCAACAGTTCAAATAAACGTGCTAGGAAACGGGTTCAAAGTATTTACAAAGACTGCGACCAACCATGTGATTTAACAGTCTTAACACAATGCAAAATATTTGACAGAACAGTTCCTAAATAAAAAATGTTTTCTTGTATTATAAAATAAGATGCATACATAACAGTGCTTAAAGTACATGCATACAGATAAAAAACGGGCAACATGAGTATAATATCACACTTCACTGTACGCATATTATTAAAATAAAATGTTTAAAAATACTTATTGTTTTAAGGGGAAAAAAATGTTTTACCTTTGACTGTTTTTAGCAAACGTCTGCATGGTCCTTTGCTTAAACAACAATCTAGTCATTATTAAAATCCATCCACTACTGTATAATACACAATAAAAGTCGTTTTTAAAATATTGCTAGCACATGGCTGGGCTACTGATGATTTACTGTACAATGAGTTAACAGTTCATTATTAAATCTTAAGCTTAAAATTTCAAGTTTTCAAAGGTCACAAATGTTTGTCTATTGCTACTTTGGGATCATTTCAACTTTTCAATACATGGATGTCACTGCGATTCTAGACAGTCAGGCATACAAAAACCAATTACATTCCATCGTTCGTCAAAAAAATGACTGCATTGATAAAGCATGCTTTCATATAACAACTCACAGCTGTTTTATATTATTTGTTTTATTATTATTTGATAATGGACTGTCACTTCCTGTGACCTGCTAGGCGTTTAGTGTGTACAGATGTTTAGCAATTATGTGGGTGAATGAACCGTGGACTAAGACATTGAGTAGAGCGAAACTGTGCTTGTAACTGTACATTAATGAAATAACTATTCTTATTCAGTGCATAATTAAACACATTTTAAAAAATGTATCCTGTGAAGACATACAGAATTTCCTCTGTTTAAAAATGACACAGTCCCCTTAGAAATCTGGATGGAATTTTAAACATGTCCAGTGTCTCTCACGCTCTGTTCCAAAGCGAGTCTTTGATTCTCAGAGCTTGAGCATGAAGAACAGCTCGTTGTTGTCAGAGTTCAGGGAGGTCTGGGACTGTGTCTGGGACTGTCCGTTGGCGGGCCCTGGGGGGCTGAGCTGGCTCAGCAGGTCCAGGCTAGCACAAGGGCTCCGGGCGACACAGCACGCCCCCTCCGGGTTTCCCCGCTCCTCGATGGGGCTACCACTTATGCTAGCATTAGCGGAGGGCTGGTTCTGGAGCCGCTGCCTCTCCTGGGCCTGCTTGGCTCTGTTGGCGATGTAGCGAACCCTGCTCTGGCTCCGCGATGACATCCTCCGCAGCGGGGCCTCCTCCTCGGCCTCCCCTGCAGGCTCCTGCCCCGGCTGCGGGGCGAAGTCACGGGCGGTCAGGGGCTCCACGTCCGTCAGCCTCCTTAGCCGCTCCGTCAGGTCGCCGGGCGGGGGCCGAGGTGCCCCGGGGCGTCGCCGCGGGTCACCCCGCGACGGCCTGACGACGAAGCTGCGGCTGATGCTGCGGTACTTGCTGTCAAAGTTGCAGGCGATGTCATCCGACGTCAGGTCCCCCAGGCTCTTGGACATCGAGGCCCCGGAATCAAGGGGGTTGGCGGCGAGGGCCGACGCGGCCGACGGCTTCTTGGCTGGTGACGAGGACTGCTTCAGTCCCTCCATGTAGAGGCGGCTCCATGTGTGTCTCCTCTGGGCCACCCTGCTTGGGGAGTCTGCCGGGGGCTCTCTGCGAACCCCGAGGGGCCTGGGCTGCAGGTCGTCCTCCGGCCCCTCCAGGTGACCCTGCCGCAGGTTTGGGTTGGACTTGCTCTTGCTGACTCGGGGGGCGTCGAAGGAGGCGATCGCCGAACGCGGCCTGTTGACCCAGGAGGGGGGCTCCGGGCCGTCGGGCGGGCAGGCGGCACTGCTCAGGCAGGAGAGGCTCTTCCGAGCCAGGTTGGGCAGGGACAGGTCGATGACGGTGTCGTTGGACGAGATGCTGGAGGACGAGGACACACTGTCCCGGTGGCTGCCCAGCTCGGGTTCCAGCCTGCTCCACAGCTGGTCGTTCAGGGTGGCGTCCGTGCACACCTCCGGCACGGCCGACGGCAGAGCCTGCTGTCCCCTGGATGTCCCCCGCACGTAGCCCTCACTTTTCGACCGCCTGACGGGGGTGCGCGACGGGCTGCCGCCAAACAGCTCTCTCACGGCCTGGACCTTCTGGGGGCCGGAGACGGTCGGTAGCTCGCCGCCATCCTTTGCGTGGCCCGTCGGAGAGCGCTGTGGGTCCGCGCAGTCCGATGTTGGCTCCATGGGCAACGACGGCCCGTTGCGTGACGGAGTTAGCTCTTTGGGGTCAAGTGCATCCCTCGGGATGGGATCCACAGGGGCTGAGGTGGTCCTGTGAAGAACAGGGGGTCTCCTACGGTCCCCCCTACCCTTGACGGGACTGTCCTCCTCCCTGCTGTTTGCCTCCCCCTGAGAAGCGGGGGACAGGGTAAGGAGGGCTAGTGGTGTGGATGGAGGGACAGGCAGAGAGGGATGTGGGGTAGACTGGTCCTCTGAAGGAGATGAGGAGCGAGTGGGATGTAGGTCAACCAGTTCTTCAGCGATTGATGCCAGCAGTGGGAGAGGGGGAGCAGGTCTCTGCACTGTGTAAAGGTCTGGGGAGGGAAAGCACCAAATCAGTTCCAGGTTTTCAACCAATCAGCATTCACTTTTACTCCCATCCACTGTATAAGAGACGACATTCATAATCAACAGTCAAAAGTAGCACGCTTGTAGTACTTTTAAATTTGTCTTAAGATGCAAACAGTATAAGGCTAAAGATGTTTCACATTGAAACACACACTTGCTGACATTCGACATGAGACAATGGATACTGAATGGTCTATGCTGAAGACAAATGATCAACACTGAAGACGATGGATTGTATGCATTCCCAACTGAGCAGGGCAGTTTTCCCGACGTGGAATGGGAGTCGTCAGCAGTGTGATCTTGAAGGCCATCCAAACAGTGAGCCTGCATGCGCCCATGTTAAGGTCTATGGTGAAGTCCTTGCCAGACGTCAAATCCTTGTCACCAGTGTGCTGATGTCGTGTGCTTTCACCTAATTTGGGACTTCTGTTAATTGTCCAATTTGTCTGTCTCTGTGCTGCTAACAGAAACGTTCAGGATTTTTTATTAGCTTAGCTCAGATGCTGGAAGTCATTGGTGAATGCAGGCAATCTTTTAAAATCAATGAAAAACCCGTGTCCGGCTAAATGCTACTTACAACTTCCTTCTAAAGGCATGCAGAAGAAACTGATAGTTTCCTTGAATTGGTCTCCCTTCGAGGTCACAGTTGGTTCCCGGGTGGTCTCACCGTTTGGTGTATAAGGTAAGCAACATGCTTTACATGCTTTTCTTATGGGGAGTGTTCAGTCAGGCCGTCGCTGTTTCAGACCATGTCTGCTTACGACCCTGACCTTACTGACTGCTATGCACCGCTCAAAGGAATGTGCCACAGAGTGAAGGAGGAACTGGATGAAGACTGACAGAGCCCAGGCTGAGCAGAAAACAGTGGGAAAAGGTTGCAGATATTCAAGGGTTTTCTTTACCTGGCTTTGGTCATCCCATCAATTCTGCACTAGGAACAGAGAGAGTGCACAAGAAGGACAGAACAAAGAGGAGTTTAGCATAACAAGGGGGAAAATAGAAAAGGAGAAACAGAGAGAAAGGAAAAAGCAACATGCCCAAATCACCAGAAAGGTTCTCAAAATTATTGTTAACCAAAACCCAGTCCCACATGTATGACTTGAAAGCCATGAGTGAAGAATAATAACGCTGGTACCATTACTCGAATGGGATTCTAGAAACACATTATATACACATTCCTGTCACACACCAGTTTTTTGTCATTTGAGTAAACTATCTGTTTAGGTGAGGCGAATCAACTCGAACAGAGGCTAACGATAGAAGTGAAAAGTTGCGACATCCTCAATGAAGTCATAGGGTGTTGCCTGACATGTATGGAGAACATACTTCACTTTAATATCTCCACAAATCCAACACCCAAGGGGAGAACTATACATCTTCCTTTTCTGCAGCCCCCCAACCCCCAAATAGAGCAAGTCAACCCTCTGATGTAATGCGCTCTGTGGGAGATCTGTCCGGACAGCCGGGGAGGGAAGGACAGCTGGTTTTCATCACGGAGTGGACCCGTGGGTAAGTGGGTGGGGGTGTTCCCCCATGCCAAGTCATATGATGGTTTGGTTCTGTCTATTTTCCTGTGGCCAGGGGGGGTTTAGGTCAAGGGTCACAAAGGACCTCTCTGCAGTTGTATTGTGTGCAGGCCATTTAGGGCAATGCTGAACAGAGACGTGTTTTTACATTACCGTTCCCCACCTGTTTCAGGTTTCATCACTTACCACTTCAGTCTTTAGTGTGTTCGTCACATAGCGATGCATGTTTTTGTCAGACAGGGAAATGTAAGGAAAACCCCATCAACTACTAGTTTGCTTTGCATTAACACAATCATTCAATAATTAAAAGGTTTCTAGTAACCATGGGCTATAGTGGTGGGAAGATCTGAAGCTAATAAACTGAGCAGGGGTTTGATTGGTGGGGGGACAAGTGTTCTTCACTAAATTGGGTTACTGATTGGGGGAGGGACACAAGGTCTCAAACAGGTGCAGTCTAAAATGGCTTTTGATTGGTCAGGACACTAGGGGACACTGGGGGTCTAAGAGAGATTTTGCAGACTCTGTTATTCAAAGCAACAAACAGAAGACAATGAATGTCGCCTCTTCTGGGTTCTGGGTTGGAGGAGCCGGCTCACAACTTGTCTAACTGTCTAAGGCCACTACGGCAGATTATAGGGACCACTACGGCAGATTCTAGGAACCACTACAGCAGATTATAGGAACAACTACGGCAGATTATAGGAACAACTACGGCAGATTATAGGGACCACTACGGCAGATTATAGGGACCACTACGGCAGATTATAGGGACCACTACGGCAGATTATAGGAACCACTACAGCAGATTATAGGAACAACTACGGCAGATTATAGGAACAACTACGGCAGATTCAAGGGACCACTATGTAGATTTAAGGGACAACTACGGCAGATTCAAGGGACCACTACGGCAGATTCAAGGGACCACTACGGCAGATTCAAGGGACCACTACGGCAGATTCAAGGGACCACTACGGCAGATTCAAGGGACCACTACGGAAGATGTAAGGGGCCACTAAGGCAGATGTAAGGGGCCACTAAGGCAGATGTAAGGGGCCACTACCGCAGATTCAAGGGACCACTACAGCAGATGTAAGGGGCCACTACGGCAGGTGTAAGGGGCCACTACCGCAGATTCAAGGGACCACTACAGCAGATGTAAGGGGCCACTACGGCAGGTGTAAGGGGCCACTACCGCAGATTCAAGGGACCACTACAGCAAATGTAAGGGGCCACTAAGGCAGATGTAAGCGGCCACTACGGCAGATTCAAGGGACCACTACGGCAGATGTAAGGGGCCACTACGGCAGATCTAAGGGGCCACTACGGCAGATGTAAGGGGCCACTAGGGCAGATGTAAGGGGCCACTACGTATGCCTCTAAGGCACATCTACAGGTCTAACCGTGGGCTCCACTACAGCAGCTCCACCTTACCGGCAAAGAACATGGGGGATTTCGAGCGCAGCTCATCCATCTTCTGAGCGAAGAGGAGGTCCATCTCACGCTGCAGCGTGCCCGCTGCACGCCTGCGGTCGTCAATGGCCTCGGGCGTGGCCAGCACTTGGGTCAGCACTGGGCTCAGCCCCTGGGTTGGCTCGAAGCCGCACAGGCTTTCACAGCTGCTACAGCTGTCGCCGAGCAACAAGCTGTCCCAGTCTGTACTGCTCATGGTCGTGCGCGGGGTCCTGATTGGACCGTAGTCGGGGGGCGGGGCACAGTGGCAGCGCGGGCTGCTCCGACGGTCAGGGCTAAGTGGGGGAGCGGTGTCGTAGCAGGGGAAACGCCGGCGGAGAACACTGCAGGAGCACGAGGTCCTCTCAGGGGGGTCAGAGCGAAGCTCAGGGTGCTGGGTGTCCAGCGTTTGTCTGGCTTTGGCCCGGGACCTGGGAGAGGGGAAAGGCCGAAAGAAGGCCCACGACTGGAGCGGTGGCAGGACCTGGCCTCGGGGCTTAGCGTGGGCCGGCAGTTTGGGTACGGGCTCAGGTTGGACCTGTCTGGATGGAGTTGGGCAGCGGATGGTTTTCTCAGGCCTTTCTCTCCTCGTCCTGGGACTGTCTCCCCAGTTCTCCTGACACTTGAACTTCCTCTCTGTGTCTGGGCTTCCCTTGGAGCTAATTACACAGTTAATGCAGTTGGATGACACGCCCATTCTCCCGCTGCCGCGGAAGGCCACGCGGCCGAACACCCGAGGTTTATCACGCAGCGGGTCCTGGGAGCGCAGGCGGCTGACCCGCTTCAGGGGCTCCGTCATGGGGTGTCTGAGGTAACGAGGCGACCCCTTACCTTTGCTCTCGTCCGGGTGAAAGGCCCCGTTGCTACCCTGGTGCCCGTTGGCGCCCTGGCGCGATGTGGCGCCGGCCGCGGCGTCCCCGTTGTGTTGGTGGAGCGGCGGGGGCTGGGAGGAGGTGCTGAGATCCCTGTCCCCCGACTCCCGGTCCTCGCCGGCGCCTTCTGAGCTGTAGTCCCTGGTGTCGATGGCGATCTCGGGCAAGCCTTTCTTGGCTTTGGCTTGGGCCTTGGTGGGCGCAGTGGGCGCGCTGGCCGTGCGGCGCAGCAGGTGGGCGCCGAACGGGTGCTTACGGCTGAGCTGCGCAGCAGCATGGCTGTCCAGAGAAGCCTGCTTTGGGTTTCTGTGAAAAAGCCCTTTTATGCCGCTGGCCACTTTGCCCTGCGGATAGGAAACCACACAGAAAACATAAAAAAAACACTGTCACGAACTGGGCCACAGTCAGCATTACACCTAAACCAACAGTGCCGACCCGCCGTAATTCTGATACCGTGCAAGTGACTACTTCAGCGTCTCTACATCTGTGTTACTACAGGAGTAGTGAGGCTGTATTGTTGGTCAGACATGCTCTAATAGACAAAACACTGGCTGCCTCTCCAAACAGAGCCCCTGGTCTCTGCAGAGCACAAAACCTCTACCAGAGCCCCGTGGGCCCCATGGCACCACATAGCAGCCCGGGCGGACAGTTTGGCCCTCCGTAGGGAGCAGGAGGACAATGGGTTCCTGAACATGCAGTGGTTAGTTAGGGCCGGTGGAACAGGGGCCAACCAATCCGATTGGATGGAATCGGTTGGCATTCTAGAACCTATTCATGGCCGAACATTCTACCTGTGGAATGCCACACGACCGCACCGTACAACCGAAAGCCCAGCCAACAGCGTGCGTTGAACGGGTCTCGATTCAAATCTGAAACCAATCTTTGCATGGGCCCTTTTGATGCACATACAAAGATATCCACGCATATCATTCATGGCTATGAAAATGTATTGCTTCTACATTGTCATGAATCCTTCTATATTTGCATGTAATTTATGGTTAAACATGCACATATTGCTTGAGGGCTATGCTGTGGATCAGTCATCATTTTCTTTGGTGGGGAGGGCTGGTTGGTTGGGTGCATCACAAACAACATGTGAAAGTTAGATTCCAAAGATAGGCCTACCCAAACCAGACAACGATGTCGCTTACACTTAGGTCCTGTGGCTTTGGACCTGTGTTTGGGATTTTGCTGAAGTTCTACGGCTGAGAGAAACCTCACAGGAGGTCATATCCAAAGAGTATTAAGTGAATGCAGAAATATCTTGGATTCTCATCCTGTTTCACGGTACTTCAACAACAAGACTTTAGTGGAACTTTGTGATCACTTTACAACACACACACACACACACACACACAAACACATACACACACACACACACAACCAGATACGGCATGGGGGGTGGGGAGTCACAATGGAACTGACGATGAGGGGACAGCGTGATTGGTTGTTCATGAACCCCCTTCTAGAGGGGCACCATGGTGACGTTAAGGACAGAAGTCGGTGGTGACCAATCAAAAATGACCCTGGGTTAACTGCTGTCAAACTCTTTGTTTTGTGTTGCCTCTTCATTACAAAATGCCCACCTTTCAGCATTTGCAGCAACCCAATGTCATTTCATAAGACATGAACAAGTAGATCCAAATGGACTTTCAGTCAGAATGATAAAGGGCCCAGATATGAGACCAAGTAACAGACAAAGACCAAACCAAGTTGTCTAGATATTAGGCACGGCAAAGTGCTGGCAGAAAGAAAACACCCACTACAGGCATTATGCAGAACACATCTGAAATTCAAGTCCACTTTCTTCCAAGGGTTCATATAAATGCCCAGAGACTGTCTCGCTATGATCTGCTGAAACATTTGACTGGGTTACTGTTAAAGAGATTGATGTTTTTTAAATGCTGACTGATTTTGTCAGTGGATTACAATAGTTAGTGGATTATACTGGTTAGTGAATTACACAGGTTAGTGAATTACACTAGTTACTGGATTACACTAGTTACTGGATTACACTGGTCAGTGAATTACACTGGTTAATAGACAACACAGATTAGTGGACAACACTGGTTAGTGGATTTTGCAAATTAGTGGTTAACACTGGTTAGTGTATTATACTAGTTACTGAATTACACAGGTTAGTGAAATACACTGGTTAGTGTATTATACTAGTTAGTAAATTACACTGGTTAAAACTAGTTAATGTATTACATTAGTTAGTGGATAAAACTAGTTAGTGGATAAGACGAATTAGTGGATCACACTGGCTAGCATTTGCGGACGAGGTATCAAGGTTAGTGGAAAGGGAATGCATTAGTTAGCAGTGCATTTATGAGCATGGGGGAAAGAGAACAGTGATTCTTTACTTTTCTCACAATACGATGACAACGCAGATACTAAAACAAGTGGACACAAAAGCACAGTGTCCTCAAGAGGCAGGAACTATAAACCCCTGCAGTGCGCCATAATGACAATCCCCTTGGCAAAGGGAAAACACACTGTCATTGTCCAACTGGCAGGCCCCCAGTTCCTGGTCCTCTCTCTCTCTCTCCCCTTTCTCTCTCTCCCTCCCCAGTGCAGGTTAGTGACATTGGATCTACTTTGGGTCGATGGAGGATGCTGGCGAGTCAAGCTGTCACAGTCATATTCGCAACTCATGGTCGGCATGAGTTGGCCTCTACGGGTGGACGCGATTGGCTTGCGGGGAACAGGGATTCACTGGGGAAGGAAGGGGCATGTGACGCATGCAAGGTGCTGATTGGATCTCACTACACCTGAGTTCTGAGTGGCGCCTTCAGGGCTCCTAACAACTTCCTGCCTCTAAAAGCCGCGTTTGGACAAAGAGGGTTCCACTGAAATCACAAACAGATAGAGGAGAGAGGTCAGAGAGGAGGGGAGATGGAGGGAGCGAGAAAGTGAGGGAGAGAGGAGAGAGAAGGGGAGGGGGGTGAGGAGAGAGGGGGGGGTGGAAGGAGGAGAACAATACAACACATAGAGCTGATAAAGGAGAGATCTAGAGGACAAGATATGAACGACAGAGTGGTCATTAACAATATGGCTGAAGACAATAGAATGCAGAAAATGAATAAAAGAAGAATGCTCAGTACAGAATGAGCCAGGTGTCTATGGTCAATGGTTTCTTTAACATTGTTAGGATATTCTCATCTTAGTAGGTTCTGGATCGGTACAGTGCCAAGACCGCGTCCTAGCATCAACTGTACACACATTCTGAGCAAATACAAACTGCCAAACCCTTGAAGGAAAGAAACAAACAGCCTTGAGGCAATTCTAGCACACTATCTGTTCCCGTCTCTGCTAACTCTCGGCTGTCAGTCGGCTGTCAGTTAACGGCTGTCAGTTAACGGCTGTCAGTTAACCACAACACGCGCGAGCTGCGGCGGGTCGTCCCGGCTGCAGACTGATGCTCCCAGTGACGCTCGAAAACCTTCGCCTGGATTAATTACTCCCCACTGAGCCACAAACGAGGCAATTAGTGAAGGCTCCTAATTTAATAGAACTTTCTATTACGATATTTATTTCCTGCTTTGGCGCAGACAGTCCTTCATGTGCCTAATAAAGGAGATTCAGAATTCCAATCTCTTTTTCAACTTCAGTAACCACCCCATGGATTCAATTATATCTGAAATACTGTGTTGAAAGCTATTAGGGCCATAATCGCTTTTTGAGCACAATTAAACTTTTCCAAAAAGGCAGGTGGAAGGAATTTGATTATTGCCTGGGTTAGTACCTACCTTACCGGTGATGTCATGCACAGACACATGAACAAAGATGGAAGCCTCCTCCATACCTTCCAAATACACGTGGCGATAACCTAAAACACACAGACACAGACACACACATGGACACAGACACGGACACAGACATACAGGCAAATTAAGGAAAAAAAGCCTGGTGACAAGGAAACAGGTTCCACATCTCCAGACACTCAACATGAAACCATAGAAAGCATCGTCAATAGTTTTCAAACAGGAATTCTTACGGATCAGTCTGGGTCACACACCCTGCAGAACAATCACATCAGCTACAGCACATCCACAACACAAGCAGAGCTTGGCCACTGTCTCTTCCGCGGATGCAGAACAATTCATTTGTCACACTTTCAGATGGTGCCGCTTATTTAGGATCGGTTTTGAAAGATGTCCTGTCAGGAGGAAGAGCAGGAGGAGGAAGAGGAGGGTTTCTGTACCTGGCATCATGCTGTTGAAGGCGATGGTACGCTGACCAATAAAGTCCTGGCCGATGGGGTCGTGGTCCCAAACCAGGAAACGGACCAGCGCCAATTCAGGCATGTGCAATGTGAACACCAAGGTCTCCTCCCACATGGGGTTAAATCCTGAAGAGGGGGAGACAGGGAGGACAGAGTGGGAGGAGTGAGGGAGCAGGGGGTGAGGAGAGGGAGGAAAAAAGGATGGAAAGGGAGGAGCAAACCAGAAATGATAAACAAAGAAGGAAGAAAGGGAGCGGTAGGAAGAGGGTGTGAGAATGAGGGAGGGAAATAAAGACAGATTGAGTTGGGCAGTTAGTACGAGATATGGACAGAGAGAGAGATAGAGACACACACACACACACTAACACACACACACATACACACACACACACAATTTAGACAGCTGGCTCAGCGGTCATGAATAATTCAGCCGTGTGCATGTGTGCGTGTGTGTGTGTGTGTGTGTGTGTGTGTGAAGACCCAGTGGTGCTGTCAGCACTGTTCCTGTCCCACCTTCATAAATTATACATGATGTATGCACACAACAATTGTGGTACTCAAAGTATAGCACGAGTACACAAGCGCACACGCTCACACACTCACTCACTCGCACACACTCACACACTCACGCGCACACGCCTACACTCATTGGCACACGCACACACGCTTGCACACACACACACACACACACACAC
>JACXGJ010007858.1:0-28956 GCA_016801105.1 Esox niger
CTAACCACCTTAATAATAAAACAAGGGAGACTCTAACCTCCTTAATAATAAAACAAGTGTGCTTTAACCACCTTAATAGTAAAACAAGGGAGACTCTAACCTCCTTAATATTAAAACAAAGAGGACTCTAACCACCTTAATAATAAAACAAAGAGGACTCTAACCACCTTAATTATAAAACAAAGAGGACTCTAACCACCTTAATTATAAAACAAAGAGGACTCTAACCACCTTAATAATAAAACAAGGGAGACTCTAACCTCCTTAATAATAAAACAACGGAGACTCTAACCACATTAAAAATAAAACTGCATCATAATAATAAAACAATAAAACAATAAAATATAAATTGAATCAATACAAAATAAAAACATGTTTACTAGACTCTACAAATGTACAAAATGAAATTTATATTGATAAAATGATTGATAGCTCCAAGGATATGTAGCCTCTCCAAGTGAAAAAAACTGTAGTGTATTATTCAATTAATTGTATCTGTACATTTAATAAGCAGAGTAAAAAATGATCAAAGGATGATTTAAACTAGCCTACAAACCCTCGATTCTGGCTATATCTTTAAGATAGAATGTTATTTCGGTGATACACTTTGACTAGTGAATGTGACATCTGAGTCTAACACCAAGATTACACACTTGCTCCCTGGTTTTTAGGGCCCCATAATCCAGCTATTTACTAATACAAGTTATCTTCTTTTTTTGCCAAATACAATAATCTTGGTTTTATTTTGGTTTAATTGTAGACAATTTTGGTTCATCCAGGCATTTATATGCTCTATACAACAGGCCCAGAGGTGGCATATAGAGATTGAACAGAAGCGGTCCGAGAACGGATCCCTGGGGAACTTCGCCTGTCATAGCCACCCTATCAGATTCATGATTGCCAATGGTGACAGTAACTCCAGCCACTGTTGAGAAAGTAACTGAACCAATTAAGGACAGTCCCGGAAGTTCCTACCCAATTTTCCAGGCTGTCCAGAAGTGTTCTATGATCTTCAGTGTCAAATGCAGCACTGAGATCACTGTCATTTTATCCAAATCAGTATTCAGTCATATATAATTTTTACATTTTATCAGAGCTATTTTAATACTGAGGTGAGGTTGGAAGCCTTATTGAAATTTGTCTAAGAAACTGCTTGAATTCCTAAAATTGCTGAGTTTATTAGAGAAAGCCTTCTCAATTATCGTGGCTATAAAAGGGATTTAGTCATGATTATCCTGATAAATAAACATTTGAATTTTTTTTTAATTATAGGAATTGACTCTATTTCCTCACATACTGTATTTCACCAACCAATTTCATACACAAGAAATTAAATACAATTCTTTATCACTATTACAATGTTAAAACAGCATATTGTTTGCTAGATTCATTCATTGATAGGATCACAATCCAGCTCCATGTGATTTGCTCATAGGTTTGAAGGCGTTCAGTTGGCAAGCACAAACCACCCATAGAAACTCATACCACAGCAACGCTCGGTAAAGGAATGTCACAATTTTGTAATAACATAGGAGTAATCCAAAGTTATGTCAAAGAAGACGTAATCCAAATTCACTGTTTCACATCTCTGTATGTCTACAATTTTGTAAAACAAATCATAGCAAATAGTGCAGTTATTTCACAAATCGTTACCAGAAAAGCACATTTTGAAAGTCATTGGTGTTTTGTGAAGAAAACACTTTAAAGGGATTTTTATATTACTCAATCACAACTGTACTTAACCTTTTGAAAAATAAGTCTTTCCAGAAATAGCTAGGTTTGTCATGAACAAAAACCTGTATAAGTCAGCTTTCTCCATGTGAGCATGGAAGTCATGCTAACAAAGTAACTGAGGTCCTGTGAATGAATGCAGTGACAGAGCATAGCTTCAAACAGTTACTTCAGGCAGCTACTGCAAACCTCCCAAGTGGATAATTATTCCATCCCAACCGGAGCAAAACAAAACTCACAGAGCTGGAGCTAGAGGCAAGTTCCTGTGGCTCAGCGGAGGTAGGTAGGTGGGATGTAACCCATTTCCGGTAACTATTTTCTTTTCTTTTTGGTAAGTGTTTTCTTTTTCTTTTATACACACTTCCTATTCAGTGAGACACCATATCAAAGAAAAAGTGTACACACAGTGAACTGCAAAACAAAAAGACACACACACACACACACACACACACACACACACACACACACACACACACACACACTCAGTATGGGAGTACTAACTGATGAAATAGTAACAAGACAACATCTCAGCTGGGACCAATTAGCTACAGAGTGCTTTGATTTGTCAGCTAGAGCTGAGAGCTCTATACAGTCTATGTCTGAGCTCCATCTCACTGTGGCTCTCAAGAAATCTGAATTCTGACATCACCGTCAACATCATGTTAACGTATCTCTTCCGAAATGTCTCTAATCCATCGATCAAAAAGCATACGGAAGCACAGAAAAATAAATATAATATTTCACCTAATGTAAAAACGTATATGCAAGCATCCAAATGTACATAGATTCATTCATTATAAATCTCAAATAACTACACAATGAATCCCATAGTGCCAAGCGAGAAAGATGACAAAATACAAAATTATGGAACAGTATGGCCCACATGGAAATGTAATATATGTCAGTATATGTATGTCATATAAAAATATACCAGAATTGGCCGTTTATATATGTCAGATTGAAATATTATGCAATTAACATATATGATCAATTAATTTTTAAATATACGTTAAGTATTTTAATGTATATGGCCATATATAAGATTTCTGCATGGGGGACCATAGACTATATAAAAAGAAATGGACACAAGTCAGAACCAAAGAATGAATGGATCTCTATGGGGAATTTACCTGGATGGACACGTCACTGTATGATCCTCCAATGACTCCAGAGATGGCCAGGGGAACGTCGTCCTGAACGGGGTTGGATCCGTCTGGGCAGATGAATCCTGGCTCATGCACCTTGGTGAGGGAGGCCCGTACAAATTCCAGGCTTTGCTCCAAGGCGTAGGTGTCCTTAGAGCAGGTGTCCAGGATGTGGGCTCCCAGCCTGAGGCCCGGCAGAAGACTCTGGTCCCCATTGATCTCATCGAGGGCTAACAGCATAGCCTCCAGTCTCTGGATCCCTCTCTGCTCGTTTATCTTCCCACAGTCTTCCATCCCCTCTCCCTTCTCATGCACCGGGAACAGACCGCCTATCACCAGGTCGCCGTCTATGGTGATTTCCCTCTTGGTGGAAGGAGGGAATCGGTTGTTAGGGCTGGGCACGGCTTCATGAAGGAGCAAGTCAATGAGGAGCAGGTGGAGGAACCACGACGGGACAGTTTTGGCCCAAAGCCCTGGGCAAAGTTTGCCGGAGGTGGGCATGGTCAGGTCAGGTCAGGTAGGATCACTGTGGTGGGTGGAAGACTGGAACACAGGGTCCTACAGGCACTGCACCTGGGTGAAGTGGACAAAACTAGAGCCCTCTCTTGACAGTTGTGGCATCTTGGTTATGAGCTACAAGAGGAGGAGAGAAGGAACCATATGTCATTGTTTATGTTACATTGGATCAAAGTTATTGATGAAAATGTGCTTTGTGTCACAAAATTATTAAACTGGGCTAAACACCAGTCCTGAGGCTATCATATAATATAAATAAAAAACAAAGTGCTATACAGCATCCAGTAAGATTAGAATTGTGCACATCTGCATTGCGCATCTAAATATTGTATCACAGGAATCTGAAACAAACATATAAGTGTCCTGGCTAATTTCTTTTCTCTTAAAGCAAAATACCAAAATGCAAGAAGAACGATGCTCCATTTTTTTTCAGTCCATCACAATAATTTGAAGTTGCTAGATAACAGCATACATTTCTATTTAGCACTTTTTTTGTAAGACAGAAAGGAGCAAAGGCCCTTTTCTAAGATTCGTAGACCCAAACTTTCAGCCAGTTTATAGTTCAGCCTTGACCGTGTTGATCATGAACTATCGGGTTCTCTCAAATCTCATATATGTGATGAGCATTTCAGTATCTGTTCCGGCCTACTTAGAGTCATAGGTCTGAACTTTGCTTTTATCACATTAATATAATGACTGTTTTTTCCTCCAGTGCAGGTGTGTCTGGAAAAATGTCCTAGTAGTGTGTTCAGACGCCTAACAGGTTGGCTGTATGAGCAGTGGAGGACACATCATTTACTCTGACTCTCCTGATCATGCTGTAGAGCTGATGATATAAGGAAAGGGCATCATTCAATCACGTAGTTGTGAGGGGAGAAACATTACCACAAAACAACACCTCCAAGTCGAGTATAATGCACAAAGGGATTGCAGTACATAGTAAAATGTTCCAGTCAATCTTTTAACAACTCTAGACATTGCTTAACATGCTTTCTAGGGGAGCTCTCCATCTTACAGATTGGCTGCAGGTGGTTGTGCCTCTCTGTGCATTCCTCAAGAAGCACTTCATCCCACTAACTTGTCTTGAGACTTTCAACCAGACTTTCAGCAATCTAAAATGCTTTGGGAGTGTGCCTTTAATCTTCATCTAGGCACTGCTGAATATGTGTGCATTTCTGTTTTTTGTGACAAAATATACTGGCGTCTATCTCTTAACACATTCAAATACCTTGATTGTTTTTCTCCCATTATTTGTAACGACAAAAAAACTTTGAGTGAGACGGACCGTCCGAGACAAACAGGCAAGCTGTTAAAACTAGTCTTACGACACATTTGACTTTGCTGAAATAAGAAGCACTTGCGCCCCCACATCTATATATATATATATATATATATATATATATATATATATATATATATATATATATATATATATATATATATATTTCCTCTGTTTTCTGTTCACTGACCTATGAGAACATAGTCAAAAATATATTTTTCAAGTGAATTGTTTGTTGCCCTCAGCTTCTGATGAGTGGGTTCAATGACACACCAACTTAGAATGACTTGTTCTAATTGCATCACCAGGAGGTTAAAACCACAAATAATATACACTGCCTTGAAGACAAAGTTACAAAACAGAGAGCGAGTTTCAAATGTTAATAGTGCTATGCATAGAGTACACAAGACAAGGACTTTCTTGCATAACAATTTTCTTTCAATGTGAAAACAAAAAAAGGAACCAGACAAGCATTGTTCTGCCAGCCCGTGGTTAGAACTGATGAATGTTGTTGTCCCTAGCTGGATTCAATCTGAGGTTTCCTATGTGGGAATATCTGTATCTTTAATCACTACGCTATTTAAACAGTGAGTGCTGATGCACATGATTCATCTGTAAAGATGTGGTGTCTGTTTACTTCTGCATTGTCAAATCAATTAGTTGAAACTTCACAGTTCTCAAAACAAGTTCCCTACATTAGCCAACATCCAAACCAATAACACGTATAACAGAGTCGCTACACAACAGGAATTGTGTTTATTAGCAACATTATGCATTGTCTTTGAGACTTAAGCGGATGTCATCTAAATCAAGGCTGCATTGTTTACTGTGCTTTTGTATGTGAATGTCACTCAAAGTTTAAAAACATGGCATTAGCAACTAACTAGGAAAGAGCAAGCTAACTCAGTAATTTAGCTAACCTTATGCCATTTTTATAGACAATCTTGCTTGTTGAATAACTGTAACTGATAAAACACGTTTTCAATGTGTCTTACTCTGGTGGTGCCAGACAGAAACATATATAGGTAGATTTATAGGTAGCTAGTAAGGAGAGTACTGTGAGCGAAGGGATGGCTAATGTTGATAATGTGATGTGAGTTCGGGGCTAAAGGGGGCCTACTCCACACCTGGACCAAAATACACAAGCCAAATTTAGTGGATTGATGCAGTATCTACTGAGTGTGAAACTGCTAACAAAAAGAAACCATTTTTGAACATCACCATTTCAAATATTTTTGTTTGATGTTAACTTGCAAAAGTCGGTGACTTTAAAGAAAGACACTCCGTGGCCTCAAAAAGACAGGCATCTCAATTCACCTGAAGATGTTTTAGAAGGATGTCTCCACAAGATTAGTGTGTCATGTCAGATTAACATTCTAGTATTATAACATATGCTTTTGGAGTACTGTGTCCATGTTAAGACGCTATAGAACAACCTCCAAGGAGCACACGCAACGAGAAATTGCTGTGGAATACCCACAGTGAGATAACTTTATGAATGAAAGATTGAAGAGGACAAACAATATAAAGGAGTTCTGTCTTTAGACGGTGGTTATACTGTTGCCTGCTTCACGTGAGTAATTAATGAAAATACCTAACTAAACATTTACTGTTGAGCATCATCATGGAATATGAACCGTTTGACCAAATAACCATAACCGTCTTGACACATAAATTCTTACGCTCTGAAGAGCTCTATTCTATGCTGAACTGGGGTTGTCATGGCAACATTGTGGGCAAAAATGAATGGATAGTGGTGAGGGTCCAGGAGGGATGGCGGGCAGTATCAGGGAGTGTCAAATGTAATAACCATTTCAAATACTGAGAAATGTCGGATGCTATCTTATGTCTACATTTGAGGTTATTGTCGCGCTGGACGATCCACATGCGGCCGAGTGTGAGCCACAGGTGGTTCTTCCAGCATGATTTTGGCAAAAATATCCCTCTAAACAACAGCCCCATGTCTAATTACAGCAAAAAACCCATGCGACGTCAACGATCCACCAACTGTATTTTATTTTATCCTCGTTAATTTCTTTGAGGATAAATTAGAACTAATTATTTGAAGAGTTTATTTAAACATTTCAGAATAACTGCATGGAAAGAGAAACATATCTTTCAAAATATTGGGTAATTTATTAAGAGCAGAATATTATGTTGAAGTTAACAAACAGGCATTCAGGATACAAATTCATTACCATGTCATATAGACTTAACTTTGATGTAATATAAGCTCTGGGAAATGGAAGAAAATGGGATATACAGATGTGTATGAAATGACAAACATAGTACCATTGAGTACAATTTGGGATGCTTTGAAAGCTTGTTGAGCATTGCTGCACAAGCATCCCAAATCCCAAGAAAGAGGAAGAGATGTCTACGATAAGGAAGTAGATGAGGAAATACCACTCTGATCACACCATCAAAATCATAATTTCAAACAAGGATTCATTTGAAAATTTTGCATAAGAAGCTGAGATTGTCACCTACACCGTTGTGTCATAATCCCCACAAACCCTACTGACCCATTGTGTTAAGACCTCGCTGCGGAACTAGAGTGAATTGATGCAAATATAGATTAGATTAGATTCCACTTCATTATCATTGAACAGTACAAGTACAGTACAATGAAATGCAGTTTGCGTCTAACCAGAAATGCAAATAGAGGTTACGTATATGTATGTACAAGTGGAATGTATAGATGTGCTGTAAATGCAAATGCATTACATATGGCTATTCAAAATGTGCAGTGGATAATTTACAGTTACAGTTTACAGAACATGTACAGTTATTAAGTATAATGTATGCACAAGTGAGCTGAATAGTCGTGTATAACATTCAGTATTTGCAATCAAGGCAAATTGTACGAGTAGCATGTGCAACTGAAATGCAGGAATAGCAGCAATGAGGTTCCAGAGATAGATATGTGTATGTAACAATTGAAAATGGAAATACAGTGGCAGTTCAAAATGTGCAATGTACAATGAGGGCCAGTTTAAGGTACAAGTTTAAGGTACAAGTCAGCATGTGCAAATGAAATACAGGAATAAGACTGATAAATCATATCAGACAGTTACAGAGTCCAGTATTACAAAGGATAGGCATAGTTAGTGATGGTGATGGTGAGTTCAGCAGTGTTACAGCAGATGGAAAGAAACTGTTCCTGAGCCTGCTGGTGTGAGAACAGAGAGACCTGTACCACCTGACTGATGGGAGGATGGCAAACAGTTTGCAGTATGGGTGTGATGCCGTGCACCTTGCGCTGGAGGTCTCGAATGGCTGGGAGATGTCGGCTATGGAGCAACCACCAAACCACACTGTGGTGCAGTTTGTCCGGATGCTCTAAATTGTGCAGCGGTAGAAGTTCACAAGGATCTTGGAAGACAGATGGATCTGTTGGTTAGGAAGTCTAAAGTTCAGTTACAGAGAGAAGGGCGGATCCCCAGGTCATGGAGTTTGTTGACCAGCCTAGAGGGGATTTTGAATGCTGAACTAAAGTCTGTGAACAGCATTCTCATAAAGCAAGCACGTTTATTTATATAGCACAATTCATACATATAAGCAATTTAATGTGCTTTACAGTGAAAATACAAATAATGCAATAGAATCAAAAACAGTTTACACAGAGGTTATTCCTCTGATAGCACCAGAACTTGCATTACAAATGGTAAATATAGCAGGATATACATTTAATAACACAATAAATTAAAAAGAGAAATATAAAATACAGCATAATAATAAAACATAGAATAATAAAATAGAAATAGAATATAAAACATTTTGTATTCTTCAAACATATCAGAAATTTATTCGGGTCCTAAACCATTCAGAGATGTATAAACTAAAAGCACCACTTTAAAGTCTATTCTGTAACTGACCGGAAGCCAATGCAAAGATTTAAGAACCAGAGTGATGCGCTCGGTCCTCTTGCTCCTGGTTAACATTCTCGCAGCTGCATTCTGAATGAGTTGCAGCTGTTTAACAGTCTTTTTAGGGAGTCCTGTTAAGAGGCCATTACAGTAGTCAACCCTACTAGAGATAAAAGCATGGATGAGCTTCTCTTGGTTTTTTTGGGACACCGGGCTTTTGATTCTGGATATATTTTTCAGATGGTAGAATGCTGTTTTAGTGACCAATTTGATATGGCTGTTAAATGTGAGGTCTGAGTCTATCAGAACACCAAGATTACGGACTTGATCCTTGGTTTTAAGGGCCCGAGAATTTAAGGGCCCGACAATATAGGTGTTGGTTTTGTCCTGATGGGTCTAGGCAGAATGTTAAGCTGTGGAGACGGCTTACTCTGTGTTACTCCAGTGTTGGGGGGAGGCGGGACTTGAGGTGGGCCAGAACTACTCTTTCAAAGCACTTCATGATCGTGGGTATGAGTGTGACATGTCGAAAGTCATTCAAGCTAGACCCAGACGACTGCTTTGACACAGGCACAATGGTTGCAGTCTTGAATCATGTGGGGACCACCACCTGGGCTAGTGACAGGTTGAAAATGTCAGTGAAGACCGTGGCCAGCTCCCTAGCACATCCTCTGAGCACACACCCTAGGACACCATCAGACCCAGTGGCCTAGTGGGCATTCACAACACATCTGAAGTGGATATGCGGAGATGTCCAGGAGGAGTTAAGCTTAAATGGCTGGCTCTTCGCTATCCATCAGCACCTGATTTACATGAGTATGAAAATGCAGTAAGCCTAAACAGAACACAGATGCAAGACTGACTTGGATCTGAAGTGAATTTCTCCTGTAAGGGATTTTTAGATCCACTTCAGATCCACTTCGCTATCCATCAGCACCTGATTTACATGAGTATGAAAATGCAGTAAGCCTAAACAGAACACAGATGCAAGACTGACTTGGATCTGAAGTGGATCTAAAAATCCCTTACAGGAGAAATTCATGGTGAAATAGCATAACATATTATGGCAATTATTTTAATCAATTAGCAGTAAGCTACACCACCTCGTTACTAACTGGATATATTATATATCTTTTAATCAGGGCTGGGTTTAGCCATTTCAGGGAACAAAGCAATATTTACCCCTAAACACAAAAAAGTTAGGTATTAACATTATTGTACAGCTTATTGATTTATTGTACAGCTTATTCATTTATTTTTTAATCACAGATAGTTCTTAAGAAAGAGTATTATCTGGAAATAAAGTTGACATTTTATTTAGAGAATTAAGCTTAAGGAAGTTAATGCTTTTGTCACCCTTTTTGACTGTGCAATGTTCTCACATTAACAGCAAGCCAATTGAGAAGCTAGTTAATGATCATGGTGCCCGCCTGTAGAATTGTAAATGCATATTTCATGTCATGAGGAGTCAGAATCATGCCAAATGTTGGATAAATATTGTGCATTGGCCCTGACTTCTACTATAAGCTAATATTACCTTCCTATAATTTCTTAGCATGGTTAGATATAACTGTATTTCCTTCTTCTTTAAACTATGTCAAGCTCTTTGAGTAGTGGCCATAATTCCTTGTGTCGGTAGCTATACATTTATAGAAGTTGTGTAAATGAACCCATTCTTCCTTTTTTACAATAATAAGAAGCTCCCCCACTGTGCCATTCCATAAAGTGGGCAATGTAGCCTCCTTTTATTACACAGACAAGGAGAAGAGCATCAGCAAGAAATCTTCAATAACAAATTCACTCCACTCACATCCAGTGTGAAACTAACTTAACTGAGAGATGAGATGACTATAAAAAAATCTAGTCTTAAAAGCACAGAATCTATAAATATGTAAATTTTGATTATATTTTGATTCATAGCAGCATGTCAGTGTGCACTGTATGTCTCCACTCTTATTCATTAGTATTTCTATTCATTTCTCCACTTGGATTCAGAGCAGAATGGAATTGTAGTATATCTGCAAATTTTCTGATTGCCCTATCAAACAGTATTGTGTGCAGTGATGATGCTTTTCTGTCAATATATAATCATTAAACTTGAAAGTCAAAATGTTGTTTTGTAAATTTACACCAAGAAAGCAGAAATAGAGAGGAATATCTGATGCATCATAATTGCTACAAAACCCTTTCAGGCGAAATCTGAATGTGGGCCTTTTCGCATTAAAACATTGGGATTATAGATGAACTTCAAATAAAGTGTTTCGGAGGAGTTTGATAACCTTGAGGCGATATTACGAAATACATACCATGCCTTTCTTTGGATACAATTATTATTAAGGTGTTGTTTTATTTCTTTAATACACCTAGTCCATTTCTTCAATAATTTTGGGACCTGACTGGGGCCAACTATGCCTAGCTCTGATCTGATGTCACATCCTCGCTCAGCGGGTTTGCCGTGACAGTGAGATCAAACGCCTTCTCTCCCTCATTTGGAGCGTTATCGCCCTCACCTGTGTTCCTGATCACTGGCCTGATTTACATTGTTCTATTGTCTCTAGTCTGTTGTTTGGTTCCATCCTTTTGTTTTTTGGGGTGTTAGTTTCAGGTTTTGTGTGTCTTAAACATGAGTGAGCAGGCAAAACCAATATATTTTTTTCTTATGGGATTCACATTCAACTGTGGGTCATAACAGAATGGCACAATTATAAAACAAAACATGGCAACAAAGAAAAAATGATCTGACCCCCATTCAAATGTCTGCATATCCTAGGTTCAATACTGTGTATTGCCCCACTTTAGCATCAATGACAGCATGCTGTCATTTTTAGTAGTTGTCTATGAAGTGGTATTCTTGCAGGTTGTATAGCTGCCCATTCATCTTGGCAAAATCTTGCATGAACTGCACATTTGAGATCTCATTGGCTCAATGATATTCAGGTCATGAGACTGTGATGTCCACTCCAAACCTGTACCTTTTTCTGCTGTAACCACTGGAGGGTCACCTTGGCCTTGTGCTTAGGGTCTTGTCGTGCTAGAATGTCCAGGAGCGTCCCTTGCGCAGCTTTCTTGGAGAAGAATACAAAATGTCTTCCAGCATTTTCTGATAACATGCTGCATTCATCTTGTCTTTCATTTTCACAAGATTCCTTACGGTTGGGACCATAAAGATCTATTTTGGTCTCATCACTCCAAATGACAGTGTGCCAGAAGCTGTGAGGCGGGTCAAAGTGTTGTCGGGCATTTTGTAAACAGGCTTTTTTGTGGCATTGGCACAGCAAAGGCGTCTTTGTGACAACTGGACCATGCAGCTAATTTTTGTTACAAGTATTATCGTATTGTACTCCTTGAAATAACCACACCGTCTTTTTCCAGAGCAGCCTGTATTTCTCCTGAGGTTACCTGTGGGTTTTTCTTTGTATCCCAAACAATTCGTCTTAATTGGTCTAATTGACCTTGGCTTGGTGTCCAGAGATCCCTGAATTAATAAGTGATTGAATAGTGCTGACTGGCATTTGCAAGGCTTTGGATGTCTTTTTAGATCCTTTTCCATCTTTATTCAGTTCTATTACCTTGTTACGCAGGTCATTTGAAAGTTCTTTTCTGCTCCCCATGGCTAAGTATTTAGCCGGCTCAGTGCATCCACGTGAAAGATAACAAACTCACTGACTATTTATACACAGACACTATTTACAATTTATGAAGTAAATTAACAGAAACAAATGCAATGACTGTTGCTAAATCTACCACCTCCACAAAATTTACATTGTGGGAGGCTTTTAAAGAATTTGACTGGTATAAGAAAACATGTTCTAGCCCATGCTTTCAACAATAGTCAATGCTTTAAAATGTATGGGAGGAGTATTGAATGAGTTCTGGTGGAGGAAGAAATTATTGGACTGATCTACAGTCTGTTGTTTTAAAGACTTCTAGCAGGAGCTTCCAGCAGGTGCCTATGACATAAAAGCTTTTAATTGACTTTAGCAATCGAGTCATCCTGTTCTTGGACCAGATCACCACAGTAGGGGCTCTCCATTTGCAGAGTTTGTCTGAGAATAGGAGTTGAATAAAATTGAATAGAAAGGCAACACAGGAAGACCAAAAATGCCATTGTAAGTTTTAAGTAATGACTGGCATAACATTTTTTTTAAAGAGTGGACTATCTTCTGGTCATAGCTAACAACTTATGTGATCAAAGGACCCTGTTGTGTGTTGAAAGGACATGGGGACATAAAAGATAAAGGCTTTATTGGTAGGTCACTGCAATACTGTGTGTGGAACACAGGGGTGAGGGGTTGAAGGAGAGATTTGAAGGGTTTTGTCATGTGTTATGTTTTGTTATAGCTGGTTGACTGGGGGAGATATCTGGCCCTCGTTGGGTACTGGTGAAAAGGCTGGGGGGGTTGTGGGAAAGAAAGTAAGGGAAGACAGAGTAGGAAGCTCTCTTGCAACTGTACCTTGGGAGAGGATGGTTGTGTGTGACCAGAGCATGAGCTAGCAGAGTGACAGACATGTAATAATTGTGGGCCTCACCAACCCAATTAGTTGGTTTGTTGGTGGACATCTCAACCCCTTGGGTTAACTGTCATGCAACGCACAAGGAAATATATCTGGTCGCTCTGAGCTAGCAAAAGAACTCCGTGGTCTCTGACTCCTTTTTCTTTCAGGTCTGTGTTTGATCTCACCACAACGCTACAATATTATGAAATAATATACTTATTATGAAAATATTGACTCCATAGTGGAGGTCATACCACTTACTCTTTCCCTAAAACAGGAGCTAGTTAAGAACGGAAGGAACCAAGATTCATTTGACTTGATTTTGAAACTGCTACTACAACTGTCAACGCTCACTCAGCCTCCTCTTAGTTCTCAGGTATCTTCTTTCCGGCCTTGATCACATCATTAATTTCGGCTTGTGGCAGAATCGGCCGTCACGATCAAACTCGGCAGCCAAGAGAGCCGCATCCCCCCTTCCCAGCTGTCTCTGCACAATTATTCCCTGTGAAACAGGAGTTCAAAAAGAAAAGACAGTGTGTATTGCCCGCTTTGAACCCTTTGCTCGCTAGTTACCCCATACACATATACAGTACCCAGCCTACATCAACCTCACATCTTTAGGTCTCTCCAACGCAGGTCAATGAAGCAACATTAGCTACGGAATTCTACCATCTCCAACACAATGTGCCACACATCCTATATTGCTGATTGACTAAGTACAGTTGTTGCTTTGATCGCAAATATCTGCTAAGCACTGGTTCTGAAGATCATAGAAATGGCTGTGGGTATTGTTCAATGGCTTCAACTGTACTAAGAATCCAGATTCTATTTATTTTTGCATTAACTGTTAGGAGTCAAAGCATGAGAATATTTTGATGTTGACGACGTCTAGAAAAGACACGCATATAATGCATATAACAACCTATATTGGTGTGTGGCTGTGCTGCGGGTGTCCTGAGAATAAGAGCATGGCATTTTCACACCCAAGAATGTAATTTTATTACATAGACTGTAGTTCACATGGTTAAGAATCTGTACTTCTACTGTATTAGATTGCACCTTCATATGTACAGTACCTTCATATTAAACTCATTATTTCCCATAGTTTCAGCCTGATCATGTGGTGAGACGTCAGATAGTAGCCTTAGATGAAAAGACAGACACACCTCCCTAGTAGACAAAACAACACCACAGAACACATGGAGGAACCAGAAGGAGCCTAAGCTTTGTTAGCCCTCAGGCAGAGAGCCCAGCTGCTCAAGGCACAGCTCACAGCCTTCATAGATCACAGGTTGTCCATCATAACACTAGTATTAAAGGGTATCACCACTGGAATAAGTACGTGAGTCTACTGAGTATGATATCTATCTATCTATATATCTATCTTTATATTTATATATATATATATATATATATATATATATATATATATATATATATATATATATATATATATATATATATATATATATATATATATATATATATATATATATATATATATATACATAGTCTGCCTAATGCTCAGTTTGTAATGGGGAATATTATAATAATTATAATCAGAAAAGAAACCAGGCAAGTTCTGCCAGCTCGCGATTAGAAGGAATGAATGTTGTCCCTAGCTGGTTTCAATCCACAGCTTTTCTATGGGGCAGACTGTGTCTTTAACCATTACGCTATTTAAACAGCTGGTAGTGTTGGACGTGATAAGTGTCTAATGCCGTGCAAAGGCAAAAGGGCGTAACTTCAATTTTGGTCAAGAATGTGTTGTCATTTTTGGAACATGAAAGGCCTGCTTGATCGTGTGGACAAATATCTTGACAAATTTTTTTGTTTGTTCAGAAAATAGTGCAGTCTTTGCCATAACTTCCAAAATCTCTACTACTTTGTCTTTGTTTCGCTTCACTCCTGAATGCTCAAATTGCTGCGCATCAAAGTGCAGTTATTGTTTATCGCACTGCAGTAAAAATTTTAGGCCTATCTACCCTTAGGCTAAAGATACACCTACGAGCTGCAAAACGCCTCCGCTGCTCGGAAGTCCAAATATGTACAATTCTTCGGTTTAAACTTAACACAGTTGCAAAACTGTGTGTTTTTCACGGAAACATGTTTGTTTGAATTTGAAGTAAAAGTTTTTCAGCGTATCCTGCACAGAATTAGGGAGATCTGGTAAAAAAAAAAACTGCATTCCAAGATGAACAGGCCAAAGCCAAAATCTGTTTTTAAATAATTCAGATAAATTAAGAAACAGAACATGTATGTAGATGTTCATTTACTACCACTGTACCACCGAGATTTTCTCTCGGTATAAGGCACGTTCATGTACATAAAAGTTTGCGTAATACAATCAATCTCTTAGATATATTATGAAATTCATGGTATAACAGAGTGGATATACAGTATATTGTTGTGCATCGGCTGTAAAAGTACCAAGTGGATAAACATTTCTGGGTGACCAAAATTGGAACGTCTTAGAGGGGAATTGAACAAGGATGAAAATGTTAATAATGTCTATCAAAGTCGGGGACGTTCCCACCAAACCGCAGGGCTCGCTGTTACTCCAATCAGCTCTGTATTGTCTCGAAATGCTTTTACCACAGCCATTACATGTTTGCTGAAATAACGAGGGTCAACAGAATGTTTCCTAATGTAAGTAAAGTGTACTCTTGTACAGAGATTACTGTAGATGTTCATCCATACAATAACAGTTGAATACCTAACCACTACGCTATGTGAACTACACTATGTAATTCGAAATCAAAAGTGATATTATTGTTGTAGGTATTCATCGCAATAAACCCATACAGTCATAATTTTGAAACTTTATATAATGTAGCTACTGAAGCTTGCAGCCAGCGAAGGTTTAGTCAGAACAAATCCTAACACCTAATTTGTTTTGTTTTTGGTGAGAGTGATTGGAGTCATTGTTTTCATTAGAGACAGTCAGTCAGTCAGGCACTCCCTCAGTAAGAGACATTTGCTCTTGTTGACCAGTTCAGTTTACACGGTCAGGCAAAAAGGTAATTTTAATTGCATTATTTGCTCACAATAAAGCTCAGAAAGACATTGCATTTAAAAATTACAATGAAGTGATAAATACCATTGCTTTTTGGTTAATAACTTGATTAATAAACCTGATTTATTAACACACAACCACACAACCATGTCTCTAATTTAATTTGTGGCAACTGATTCCTGAATTAAACCACTGAGTTCAATGAGTTGAGTCAATCCCAACCTCAACAACAGCCACATTGCGTTGCTGAATGGAAAAAACAACTTAAATCATTAGGGGGGAAACACAAGTTATTCTTAACAGATAAGACCACATCTATTTGGGTCTGTACTGACACAGATACACACACACACATAAAACATTTTAAATCTCTATCACCTCACTTGAGCCAAACCGCTCAAGACTTTCGCTCGGCACTCGTCTGTCCGTTGCTATAGAATTTTCAGCAGCTCTGTGTGAATGCCAAAAGCTGAATGGACTTCAAAATAATCTCATAAAGGTTCCACAGCTGAATCCAACTTTGATAGGTACTTCAAATTTCAAGTAGTTCTCACGAGGGCACATTCAGAGGGCCAACTGGAGTTCTTTTGTGAATGTATCCAAAAACTGCACACGTAAAACGGAAGCCTCTTCAAACCAAATGGTGTGATTACATGGGCATTGTAGCCTACAATACATTACATTAATACTGAGTGTCAAATTCACAATGAAGTATTTTGGTCTGAATCCAAAAAAAGTCACCCAACTAAAACCTATTTTAGTGGGTGATAAGAGGCTTTTGACTTATTTCTCTATCAGATGAATGGGGCTACTGGTCCTGTATAGTGAGCGTTGACACAACACATCATGGTTGTCACTTTAAATCAGGAAGGAAAGTGCATCCTAAATGGTGCACCCAGCTGAGGAGTTTCAGACATAGTGCAATAATATAAATTTAAGTGCATATTAATGAACAAAGAGAATTTATATGTTATTTGAACCCAACAAGATCATATGCAAGAAATATTATTAATCATTTTTAAAAAATTACCTACGGTTTGATGAACATTTCAGAAAAGGACAAATGAGTCTTTCCCACAGTAGTAAAGGGATCATATAGTATATTAAACATCATACATCCATATGGACAATAACCAAGTTGTTCTTAGAAAACAAGATCAGATGTCATATTTGCCATTTACACAAAAGTACTTTTTGGGCTGTGACCCGAGTTGACAGGAGTTTTTTGGGTTTGATGAATGCATAGTGCCTGACTACTATCTGTCACAGCCGGCTGTGACAGGGAGTTACAATGGGTGGTGCACAATTGGCTTAGATAAGAGTATTCATTTGATCTAGCGACTCCTTGAGACAGACTGAAGTTAAAAGCCGAACTACGTTTCCCCAAAATATTAGTTATGTATTGGTCTTAGGCATTGCTTACACATTGTTGTATTCATGGGCATTTCATATTTTTCACATTTTCAGACCAATTCATGCTTCTATTTCACTTACATCCCCTTAATGTTAGAAGGTTCCCTACATTGAAATGAGTGGGAAAATATATTTAAACATAGCCACCACTACAAACAAATCTATGGAAATAATTCATTGGAAACTCATTCTCCGTTCCTCTAGAAAATAATCAAATACATTACAACACGAGAAACTGGAATTTTTGCACAGAAATATAGAACAAAGAGCTCTGTTGTAGCATTGGACAGTTAGTAATTACACAGAAATAATAAATGCAACATGTGACAAATTTCAAGACTTGACTGTGTTTTTACACATCTCCAGCGTGCCATCGAAGCTGAGCATCCACCCACTAAACTTGGTTAAGATGACAAACTGGCATTAAAAACGTAGGGTGGATGACAAACATGAAGATGAGCTTCTCTGAGAGTCTTTGGACATGCAAACCCACTGTTTTATCAGCGGTCTCAGACTTTCTCACAGTCGTAGAAATAGAATGTGGTGCTACTGGGCAAGCGTGGTCTGTGGTGGAAATCAGTAGGACATCCTGCCAAATTCTTTAAAATGACATTGTAGATGGCTACAGTAAAGAAAATAATTTTCAATTGTCTAGAAAGTGCTCTTAGTCATTTCTGCAGCCAGCTTGGCACTTGTTGATTTTCCTCAAAACATCTGTGACATTGTTTTGAGGCACAGAATTGTACCTTTTAGATTGTCTGTGAGTTATTTAAACAGTACAAGTTGCACCAGTGAAATGATTGTGCTGTTTGGGAAAAACAACTTAAATCATTAGGAGAAAACATAAGTTATTCTAAGACCTTCACTCTGCACTCATCTGTCCATTGCAATAGAGTTTTCAGCCACACTGTGCGAAAGCCAAAAGCTTTAAAATAATCTAAAAAAATGTCCACAACTGAATCCAAATTTGATAGGTACATCTAATGTCAAGTCGTTCTCACAGGGCGTGGATTCTCATGTGTATGGCCTGTCTTGGAAAAAGTAAATGCTCACTTACAGGGATAATCAAATAAACAAATTTGAGAAATAAACATTTTGTGCAAATGGAAAATTGTAAAATGTCTGAATCTTTCATTTCAGTTCATAAAACGTTGGACCAAGACCTTGCAAATTGTGTATGTATTTCTTTCAGTTTAGCTAGACATACTTACTAGCTAGGAACCTATTACCGGGCTAGCTAAGCCTGGTAAGCAGAGCAAAAACAAAACACCAAGGTCTGACTAGTGGTCTGTCCCTAATGTGAAGAGATGATGACTGACCTTGATGAATTATTAAACTAATAAAATAAATACATATATATAAATATTTACATCCCTGTGTCACCTCATATATATGTATATATAGGAGTGTATAGGAGGCAACTCCAGGATGATTCCCTTCTAGGCAGTGGCAAAAAAAATGCCATATCGCTGGCCAATGGAAAGAAAAGATTAAGGTGGGCAAAAGAACACAGACAATGTACAGAGGAAAATGCTCTGCCTACAAAGCCAGCATCCTGGAGTCCCCACTTCACTGTTGACATAGAAACAGGTGTTGTGCGGGTACTGTTTCATGAAGCTGCCTGTTGAAGACCAGTGAGGTGTCTGTTTCTCTTGTCACTAATGAATTTGTTCTCTTGCTCATTTGTGCACCTGGGCCTCCCATCCCACTTTCTATTCTGGTTAGAGACAGTTTGTGCTCTCATGTGAAGGGAGTAGTACACATCTTTGTATGAGATCTTCAGTTTCTTGGCAATTTCTTGCATGGAATAGCCTTTATTTCAGAAGAAAGTTATTTGTTTCTGGACAGTTTGAGCCTGTAATTAAACATATAAAAGCTGCAAAAATGCATATTTAATCAGCCCAGCAGATTTCAGCTGTGCTAACATAACTGCAAAAAATTTGTCAAATGATCAGCTAAACTTGGATTAGCAAACACAATGTGACTTTGGAACACAGGACTGATGGTTGCTGATAATGAGCTTCTGTAAACCTATGTAGATATTCCATGGAATACAATATTCATATTCAATACGCTACAATATTCATTTACCACATGAACAATGACTACACTGTATTTCTGATTATTTAGATTTTATTGCAAATAATTCGCTGTTCTTTTAAAAACAAGGACATTTCTAAGTGACCCTAAAAACTGTATTCAAATCTTGTGAAAGGTGGCTTCCCTTGGATTGGTGCATCAGGCTTTTGTCTAAGCTCTCCTTTAAAGTCTATGTTCGAGCCATAAAGCCATAAAGCTGAGAGCTGCGTGGATATAAGCTACGCATACTAGCAAAAAACTGCCTGGGGGAGTGAGGGGTTGCATAGTCAGTGGGGATTTTCTCTCATTGCACTCCCTCAGGCGGAGTCGGGCGTCTACAAAAACAAACTGAGGTCGTCAGTCGAGGGAGAATTCTCAGACTCCTGCTGGTTTGTCTTACTTCCTGGTTGGATGTGCAGTGAAGTAAAAATTTCAGTAATGTTCAAAACAAACATTATTGTAGGTAACATTTAGTGATTCATTTTTTTATTGAAAAATAATCATGATTTGTTTGATTTATTTTGTCCATTTATTTCATTTTTATTTAAGAACCCAAAACCAAATTAAAGCTTAAAAGACATGAATGCCTCAGCATTATAGCTACGGCGTTCTACGTGTTAGTGTGTATGCGGGTATGAAGTGTAGTTCCTTGGCTAAAGGCACATACAGCCATACAACCTGTGCAACACTGCTACAGCAGGGGTCACCACCGGTCTCCACGTCCACCAGTATCTAACAGCAGTAACTTACAGCCGATTTATTAGTAGCTTGCCAAACAATGCAGAAAGTGCATTTCATTCAATTGTATTCAACCAAAGACTGTCAGGCACAAATTCCACAAGCAATGATTTACAATCAAATTAACGCATTACTGACAGTATCCCCCAGTCTTAAAAAGCCAAGACTGTACTGAGGACTTAATCTACAGGAAAACGCACCAATCTGTCAGTCTTTTGCGAGTAAAGATTAAAAACTTAAATCTAAAAACTTAAAATACATAATTTCATGTGAAAATTGTACATATGGCCTGGGGGAGTTGCAGGGGAGAGGTGAAGAGAAGAATGTGTGACATATTTCATTTCATAAAAGTAGCTCTCTTTCTAGAAAAGGTTGGAGAACTCTAATAGGTAAAAAAACTAAAATATGTTCAAAAAAATACACAGGTTTTGACAACCATTTCACAAGCAATTATTCCTGATGTTTAGTACACGCTGTCAAGTTTGAAAATCTACCGCAAAACCTGGAAAATGTATGTCATTGTTATGTCACATTAATAGATAAGCATTGTTTTGAGAATAAGGTTTTGTATAAGCCCCAATGCAGTTATACAGTCTAATATATCAACAGATTTTAAATTCACATCCTTCTACAGTTTGTTAATCAAATTAGGGGTCCTCTGGTAGGAGGAACCCTATTGTAATTGTTAGTATTATTAGTTACTGCATTTATTTTAAGCTGAGTAATAACATTCAAACATTGTTGAGCAGAATGTTGTCAAAACATGGCTTGATCCAACTTGGTATTTGTTTGGTACATTTCATTTCAGTCCTTATGTAGATCCCAGAGTAACTTACCAACTGTATTAATGTTATGATAGCTACTGTAAATCACCTATCATCACGTATCAATTTTAGTACGGATATTCCATTCCAGTTAAGAAATATATATTTATACAAAGTTACAATTATTAGGATTATTGAGCAATCCTTATGTAGTCTTCGGGTATGTTAATAAGTTTCATATCAGCCATAACATATACACACAGAAAGAGCAAAATAATTTTATTTTAATTTCATACAAAAAAACACTAGTCTCATATCTCGGAATCTGATTGAATGAACTACAAAAATAAGGAACTTATTTTATTGTGTTTCACTTATTCTTGGTGATGCTGTTTTCAATTTGAAAGCGTACAGGCTCAATCATTAAATATACCTAGCTTGCTCCATGAGTCAGAATCATTTGGCGCGAACCTCCAACATGTTGGTTATCGCGTTATTTTCTGGAGGCGGGGGCAGTTTCTATAGTCTAAATGTTACATCTCTTCTACGCATTCTTTCATTATCAGATTCATTATTTCTGTTCTGTTTAGATGTCTGACTGAATGAACGGTGAGAACTGGCGGCTTGTAGCCTACAGGTAGAACCGATGACACGCACGTTTTAAGTTTCATCAACGTTAAAGTAAAATCTCAACATTAGACCACATAATACGGTTTAGCAAATTATTTATATAGCGCCAGATGCAACCCTAAGGTGCCCAACCGCAGGCATATCATAATATTGTTATGGTCATTTATTCTACATGTGCGCAATAATTGAATAACTGTGGAAAACCTTGCAATAGCTGCTTGAAAATCTATCTAATCTATATAAAAAATTGTCTGAGCTGTTTTTTTCATTAAATAAGGTACAGAAGGATGGAGCGTGACTCCAGATTAGGTGGGAGTGGCAGCAACCTGTGCCTGTGTTAATAAAAAAATGATATTCAAAATAATTTCTCAGCCAGCTATTTGTTATAATAGCAATTATTCGTCCAGCACGTATTCTACTTTTGAATTAAATATAGTACTATACTGCATATTCAGGAAGTAATGGAAACGAAGAAGTCAAGGTGTACATCTAGGCAATTTCCATAAATGAGCAAAAGGTAGAATAGGGTTACAATATCTAAACCTATAATGACATAGGGGTGAAACAGCAAACTGTTTTTCTATGACAATACAACAGACCAACCATGTAATTTATTGCCTGTATTGTTTCCAGTCCACATGTTCAGATAGATCAGTGACGATAATTTCACCACAATTAAACAATTTTCCGCGTGATGCATGCCTCAGCTCATCCTACACTGATGCAGAAGCATTCCGTAAACCGGAATCATCAGAGAGTTAGCAGTAACCGTGAGTAGCTAAGTCTATAAACCGCGAGTTAAGTTCTTACCTTGTCGCATTTGGTAAAACCTTTTCTTAGTCTTATCAAAACATCGAGGTTCACTCATCCAACACCAACAAAATGATAAGTCCCTTCTTTCCGATGTGGTGTGAAGCGTTGACTTTCTAAATAACTTTAAGAGAAACTGAGTCTGGAAGTATGGAATCGTCGCGCATCGGTCTCGCAGGTGGTGCAGGTGGGAACTGTCCTTGGTCCAGTCGAGCTTAGATTGATTGGCACGAGTGGCAAATTCCTCTACGTTCTTGACGACGTAGCTGGGCTAGAAGTTCCACCAGTCGAAATGTGGCATTTAGGGCATCTATCTAATACTTTAGGGGGACTAATCTACCAAAGAATATAAGTATATAGTTACGTAATTAAATAAGATCCTAAATTTGTCGGAGCGTTATCCAAAACTACGAAGCATGCAATAAAAAAGATTGGGCTAATAATTCTTATTAACCTATTAACAACATATCCCGCAATATTTTCTCATGCGATTAGAACATTCTTGCATGGAGTAATAATCCCAATTAAATACTGTCATATTAGAGATAGAGGGAGCTCCTTCTACGCGCGGAGTTCGTGAGGAACAACTTCGAAACAGACGTAGCACAGACAATTGAGGTAAGGGGCTCGCGCGATGTTCTGCAGGCAGACCCATCTCTGATACACTTCAGTCTCGCGTGCAACTTCCTTGCTGTGTAGGATTTGTTCTTTCAATGCAGCCTGCATTGTGTTATTATTATTCGAGCAATAAGGAGGTTCTCATTTGCTATTCATCTTCCGGAATCATTGCTACAGTAAATGATCGGTCTTCATGAAATTCTTTAGATAAAAAAAACATCTATTAACCACTGATTGCCACCAAATTATGTGGATGTTTATAGCGTGGTTTTCGACTCGTGTCATAATAACAGTTACCTGGTTCTAGATGTAATTACCACTAAACACATTAAAAGGGAAATGTAATGTGTGTAACATTTTTTTTCTCATCAAGATGTGTCACGGTCAAACCACTGGTCTATACAGACGTGAAGATTACTATACAGAAGATTACTTTTTGTTAGATTATGCTGCTACAATATAAGCTACGTGTTCAGGGATGGAGTTATTAGAAGCACCTTCATGACATGGTACACAATATTCGTTGGATTCATTTTGTCTTAACAGCGCCACTTTTACGTCCAGTCGACAGAAATCGAGTACTGCATCTTTAAGTGTAAACCACTGAGGTTTCAGTGTTGGTAGTGGGGAAGTGAGAGGCTTAGGACTTCTAAACACCTACATTTTGTAAATACGGTTTTGTTTTAATGTCTAATTCATCAGTCACTCCAACTAGTGTTAAACATAAACATTACTATTGAAGGGGGAAAATCAATCAAGATGTGTCTTTTGTGGTCTCTGGATGGAAACACTTAGCCAGCTCTGTCAGCCTAGGCAGCGACTGAGGAAGTAAGCGTGCTTGGACCTAGATAAGCGCTTACAGTACATTTGACAACAGAAGTAAGTGGCCTACAACAAACACAATTCATTTGTTTGATTGTGTACTTGTTATGGTAATTTATTTGTACAGTTTTTTTTACTGTTGTGTGTATAAAACGGGCATACGAAACATTTTGTCTGTATGGTTAGTCCTTCAGAAGTTCAACTGAAAGCTTCTGCTAATAGGCTGTAGTAGTGCACAGTTTTGGAGTGACAGTAGAATAAATCAACTACATTTGCTATGGCTGGGACGGTCTGAAAGAAAAATATGATATTTTTGAATCCCAGAAACATCCCTAATTTTCTCACTGAGAGCCACTAGCAGGCAGAAGCATAATTTTCCCGCTCTTGTGCTAGCTGCTGCCATGATGTTTGACGGCTGCAGCAGGTCTTATCAAAGACATTTGGCAATTTATTTCCTATAACAATAAGTAGCATTTCAAATTATAACTATCTTGTATGTTTCATTGTTTTATTTCTGCAGCTTGATTGCTGTTAGCTGTCTATGAAGATGTTATGTGTGATTGGGCAAAACATATTACCTTTAAGCATTGTATCACTGGTTACTTTGTGTGATGAAACTGGTAAAAAAGGTGTATTTTTATGTGCAAGTGGTAAACTTATTTTTACATTTTGTCAAGAATTAAAAACATATGAAAGAAGTGCCTTGTATTTCATGGTGTGTACATGTGCTAGCATGAAATGACCATTAGATTTCAATACATGTTTCGACGTATGACTTGTGCAATGTAACAGCCACATGATATACCCTACAAACATGATTGTATATTTCTTTTGTATACACATATTTAGTTGTATTCATACTCTACAATCTATTATTGTAGTACTGTCCCTTTAGGACCCTAGCTGCCACACCCTTTCATGTACCCCTACTTGTTTGGGCTCTTGGTGTTAGCAATGGTGGTAGGGAACCATAGGTGTGTGGATGCTCAATGCGGTTGATGTTGCTGGATGCCTTAGTCTGTGCCGGTACTGTTGTCTCTATGCAAGTTCTCTGTGCTAGTTGTTGAACTTGAGTGAAAACAATTTAATAACGGATTCAGCTTTTATTAAACTTAACTAAGCAAACACCATTTGACAGGTTAGCCTGATTACTGAATTAACATGTGCAGAACAAGATCCAAAATGGCTGTAAAGTGAACAGAGGAATTTGGATGTGTTTCAAACAGGACGTTTTGCTTTCCTACTATCATGTCAGTCTTGCATTTGCTGCATGAATGCATGCCTTTTAAAGAAAAAACACAGGCATGAGGGGCAGAGGCGAAGCCATGGCTGGGACAGGCCTAGCTAGCTGGTTAGTTACGTAGTGAGCTCTTACTGTTCTTCCCACCACATCGGTAATTATTTGCTCATTAAATTCACAAGTTCACGCCTTTGAAGACGGCTTATGGTAGAGAAATGAACATTAAATTCCCAGGTAACCACTCTGGTGGGCATTCCTGCAGTCAGCATGCCAAATGCACGCTCCCTCAAAACTTACGACATCTGTGGCATTGTGCTGTGTGATGGAACTGCACATTTTCAAGTGGCCTTATATCGTGACCAGCTTAAGGCACACTTGTGCAATACTCAGGCTGTCTGATCAGCATCTTGATATGCCACACCTGTGAGGTGGATGGTAGAAGAGAACTGCTCACTAACACAGATTTAGACAGATTTGTGAACAATATTTGAGAGAAATGGGCCTTTTTTGTACTTAGATCTTTGAGTTTTTTCTCATGATGAATGGGGGCAAAAACAGAAGCGTTGAGTTTATAATTTTGTTCAGTGTACATTGAGATGCATGTGTACTTGGCTATTGCGCAATACCGTATGCTTTTCCTGCTCTCCTGACATCTTGAAATTAACTCTGGAATATCAGATGCGATCTTGCTAAACAAGTCACCAACCCATGCATTGTCGATAAAAGATCAGGGCATTTTAGGCATTCTTGGTGACTTGCGTTCTTTGGATTGGAACCGTATTTGGGCCATGAAATCAAATGTCAAACGAGTTTACTAGAACACAAGTATGGACAGAAATGCAGATTGATAAATGGCCAAAGTTCGCTCTTGCATTTCTTTACATGTGGCTCCTCAGTAAAGGTGGCTGGGCCCAAAAAAAGGTGGCGCCTGCTTTGTAGCTTAATGTAGAAGTAATATGTACCTGTTGTGCATCTGTTTCATAAGTTTTTGGTCATGATTGTACTTTTCTACTGTTGTTTTTTGGTCAGATTTAAACAAAATATATCTGGTAGTTTTGCTGTACTTAGTTTTTGGGCCCAGCCACCTTTACTCATGTCCAGCCAAACAACAAGTTCTGCCTACGCCACTGATGAGGGGAGTAACATATTCCTCCCTATTCCCATTATAATATAATAATATTAATAAACTGGTGGAGTAAATGTCCTTTGCTCAATACATTCTATATATATGATGTTTAGAAAGTTATATCACAATATATCAAAACATATAACTGTGAGCAAATGTAGTAATAAACATTAAAATCTTTGTGAAATAAAAATATATTATGCAGCTTTGTTGGAACAGCAATGCCAGGATTGCAGATTTCATTTCCATGGGATGCCAGGAAGAAAATATACTTATTACTGGAAGTCGCTCTGGAGTGTCACCGTAAAGACAAAAATGTAAATGTTATAGTATAGGTAGTGTTCAAAAGCTGAGGAGCCACATATGAAAAAGCCCTGTCATCCATGCTACACAGGGTTGTGGCTGGAATGAAGGGACTGTTTCAGTCTGAAGATGTTAAGGTTAATGGTGGGGAATCGCTCCCAAGTTGGGTGTGTATTTAGGTGCATTGCTCTGTGGGCCTTATCGGTGAAGAGAAGGATCTCGTCCTGTGTTGAACAGGCAGCCAGTGAAGACTGAATAAAACAAGTGTCGTGAGATTATCCCAGCATCTGCATTTTGCATTCTTGATAGCATTTAGACACTCTGTCAGCTTAAATCCATTTGTCCACACACATACGCATGTCAATAGCATACAAATGAAAGTTGAACCCCTTTAGAGTCATGCTAAGTGACAACATGTATATAAAAACATCAGTTGCCCCAAAACATTGGTCAGTGTGTGAGTGTCAGAGTTGGATTTATAATTGCCAACTGTAACACATTTTTCCATGTCAGTAAGACAGGAGAGAAACCACTGAAGGTCTGACCCAAAGAATCCATGCGTATGAGGCTATTGATCTGTATCTCATGATTCACTGTCAGAAGCAAGCAATTATGTACAAAAGTAAGTATACTTGTGTTCCCACCACCAGCTGCCATGCACAAGTGTTACTCACACCAGGGTTGTTTCTGTACTATCCTAGACTGGAAATGTTCTTGGAGATTGTAGGCTGAAAAGTGTAGCTTTATTGTCTTAATTATCTAGAATTCTATAGCATAATTGCACAATATGGCTATTCACGTGTGTATATGTTTGTGAGAATTGGCCATGTTATCCAGTTTTCACACACAATGGGGGGGTTATTCTCATCTTTATTAGCTGTAGTCAGAAACAAATAGTAGCAGTGGTAGCGATTGCAGTAGTAATGGTAGCGTTAGTAGATATAGATAACAATATTAATTTATAGATGGCGTTGTAATTGTCCAACCCTGTGGTCCCAGGCTTGGCATTAAATCCAAAACAAATTAATTGTAATCAACATGGTTTATAGTATTTATTACAGATTTAAGTCATATGACATTGTTTTTATAGCTTATTTATAACACTTGAAGCATATGCACTTGAAGTGTCGCATCATGCCATGTTATAAAAAGTCCATAACCATATCGTAGCAGCTGACACAACCTGTCATAATATTGTAAGAACACTGTCATGACATAGGCATGTTGTGACGTAAAGCATTATGTGTTGTTCTATGGCTGCTTCTGACATGTTCTACATGTCAACACATTCTAGTCGGGTTCATTTATGCCCACCTTTGCAGATGTGTTAATCATCTTCAAGTTAATCATTAATAGAGTTCTGAGAATGGGAATACTTTTTGTGTCTGAAACTGTTTAAGAGATGCACAATGTGAAATGTTGACACTTTGTTCTCGTGGTTGGCATTAAATTCATTCTGTTGCATTCTAATTCATGCAACATTTATTTTTTGTACTTAATAAATATTTTAAGATGTAAAAAATGTGGATACCCTAACCTTAAATATATATATGTTGTTCTTGATAAGTTAACTAAGAACTAAATAGGTCAGTTATTTTCAGCTATGGCATAAATCAATGGAGAAGGGGAAGGACGATAGGTAGACAACAGAGGTACATAGCGAGATAGAGAGAGCCAGGTGGACAGGGGACTGTAGCTCTAGGGCCAATCAATAGTGCAGCTGTTTGGATCAGCCATCCATGTGGAACAGAATAAGGTGTGGTGGATTCCCACTCGTGTGTGGAAATGTGTGTATATATGTGTAGGCTGCACTAGAAGCCAAAAAAAGAAAACGCAAACTAGGTAGTTTAATGACATGAAAGGACACACATTTTAAAATACACTTTGCATTGTCTCAACTGGTCCAGAGATAACTGGCTATTGTATAAATTTTGTTTAAATCCACCAAACGACTTCGGCATTATATTACCCCCTTCTACTTTTACCCAGTCTTTCTCCCAAATGTTATTTTATTGAATTTCTAATTAAGGCCTTGCTTCCTCACAGCAACTCCAAGCAGAATCAGGACAGTCACAAACTGTCCAGACTCATGATGTCACGTCCGCGCCTCCACGAGCGCACAGCAGAGGGCGCCCGCGCTCCTGAGCTTCAGATCACTACTCACACCTGTCGTCAATCACTACTCACACACCTGTTCTCACTCGCCTCATCACTCGCATACAAATACTCCTCCCTGACACTCCTTCCCTGCCGGATTATTGGTCTATGTTCGCATGCCATATCTTGCAATTCTCCAACCTTCTGATCGCTGTTTCCGTGTATCGACCCCTCGCCTGTTCCCGACAATTCTTCCGGATCCC
>JACXGJ010007859.1:0-17743 GCA_016801105.1 Esox niger
AACCAGAACACACAGCATCACACAAAAGCCTACTAGCCTCTACACAACCAGAACACACAGCATCACACAAAAGCCTACTAGCCTCTATCTTCACCTACATGCCGGGGTCAGAATTGACGCACATGAATGTGTCATTCATTTTGATTTTTGTGCTAAACGAGGAAATTGCTATTTAAGCGGCTGAAAAAGTTTTTACATCACTAATACGCTCAGACGCTCGCAGGTTGTGTGGGAAAACAGCCACACAAAAAAACACCATGCAAGGCTTCTTTCTGAGCATATGCAAAAACGATGAACTGAATTGATTTAAAATACACACACATTCACTTGACACTCAGGCAAACACTGACACGGGAACACCACTGTCTATCCTCCATACCTTTCCCAAGATGCTGGGCGGCTTGCCTTCTTGACAATCCTGTTTCTCCAGCATGACTCTCTCCTTCCTCTCTCTGCCTTGTTTTGTGCTGCTGCTACCAACAGCATATTACTAGTAACCCATCTCCATCCCTCTCCCCTTCTCTCTCTAAAACACACAATGTCTTGCTGCTGCTACCGCTCTCCTAACTCCCACCCCCTCTACAGCGTTATGAACAGGCTATAGATTTCTCTCGCTCAAACACTCGTGGATTCGCACGCACACACCTCCCCAAATGCCTTCTTGACAAAATGCCATGAGTCATGTAGTGGGTGGGTGTGTGTGTGTGTGTGTGTGTGTGTGTGTGTGTGTGTCTGTGAAGGAGACTGTGTGTCTCACTGAATATGTGTGCCTGACTGGATGGTGGTGGGAATCTTTAATTTTGTTCACAACAATCTCTTCTCCAGGTTAGCGAGACATAACATTTGTCCAAAAAAAGTCTAGAACATTAAAACGATTACAGAGAAATATTATTGACAGCCTCCACTACCCCAAAGTCATTTGCTTTGGTTTACAACCAATTATTCTAGTACTGTCCAATCCACAAAAAAGACAACAACTTCTCAGTTTTCTACAGAACGCCATGGCAACAGACAATAGTAACCAATGAGGGGCTGGGGACAAAAGGTGCAGACCTCACTTCACTCCCCAGCTGTTTACAGACGAGTGTGGTTCAGGCTGAACAAACAATTGTGGCTTGATCATTGTAGAACCTAGTCGGACCTGGATTTGCTGGTAGCTCCATTTGAACAAACAAGTATCTACTAAAATGTCAGTGTCCAGTTGCTGGAGGTTTCACATTTTAAGATACTTTTATGTTTATATCACAAATGGAGATAGTAGACCCAAATCCACATAATTTGAATGTTCTCCGGCATGAATGAACCTAGCCTATGCCTCAACAACTTCTTTGGATATAGCCTACAACCTACAAGCATGCACACACAGTAACATTGGTGTACTGCATAATGTTACAATATTGTCCTGAAAACTAGTGTGATTATTGGTAGTAACTTACTAATGCCAACTCCATCGTTGATGATGATGAGGTGGATGAATCCTGAACGATCGAAGAGCGCGCCTCCTTCCCTTCTCTGTCCGTCTTCTCGCTGTTAAATTGAAGCCACAACTAGTGAGAATGCCAATGTTTTACAGAGCGTCGCATGTCAGATTTAGAGAATACAGTCGCTAACCACTATATAGGTATTTGCTTGGTGGTCAAGGGTCATGTACACGGCACGTGACACAGCATGGTACGCACACCTTACCTGTCTCTGAAGTTAGGGACCGATGACTTCATTCAGCCCAGAGACCGTCATTTTGCCGGTGACAAGACGGGCTAGCAATATCAAGCAAGGAAACTACACTAGCTAGCACTTAATTGTTTTCTGAAATACAAGCGACTGTAGCTAATTCGCAATATCACCGATGTTGAATAGCCAAAACACCTCTTACAATAAATAATCGTTAGCTAGACAACCATTAAAGAGGCTCACCAAAATTACTCGAGATGGTTAGTGAACGTGTCGCTAGCGTTGCTGTCTTGGCTAATGTTAGCAGGCTAACAACAGTACTAGTGTAGTTGGCTGGCTTTGGTACAGAAACTTTTGAATACTCCCATCAACCCAACTATAGTTAGCCAACTTTAGTTCTGGTAACTTATTGGTCTACTAAATATTCTCATTAAACGCTATAAGCAGTTTTTGTCATCAACCGTGTTTGCTGTTGCTGTCAATGACAATGTTCCTGTCGACGTCCGTGAATGTCAAATCCGCAGTGGGTGCGTAGCTGTGCGCAGTTCTAGACGAGTTGACCCCACATCGCCCCAAGCCCCTCCTCTCCCACGTACAGGCTGGGCCAACCCGCCAACCGGTTGTGAACCGGTTTAAGCCAGTGGTTTCCGATCTCGTAACTTGCAAACCAGAAGGGGGAGCAACATTTCTGCTCTTTGGACACCCCTGGCGGCGTATTTGATGTCTACATTTTGCAATTTGTTACTTTGGTAGCAGTTAAAATAAATGTTTACATTTATAGCATTCAATCACATTCATGGCATTCAGTGAACAGACAAGTAGGAGTAAAACACAGATATAAGCATTTAAATTTTATTGAAACATGGCATCTGAAAATATAAATTGAATAAAACATTTTCTTTGTACCCATCTAAGACGATGACACTTGAGTTCCATTTTAGCAAAAGCAGCCTTCTCCACCGTTCTCCTGTGCAGAATGTTTCTTATAGCTTGTAATATATTAAAGTGAGAGATAGCAAACAAAGACAGATCAAAGATTGAGGATCTAGGAATACAGTACATGGACCCAACACTTAATAGTCCCACTCCCATGTGCAAAGGCAAAAACACAAGAATTTAATCTTAACCACTACCACATCGACATTCAGCAGGACACAAATTAATTCACTGTTCTTAGTCAGGAAAACCAATAGGCCTAACAATAAAATAGACGATCCAATGCAAAGCATATATATTGCATTTTAAGGCTATTATACTCAGTCGATCTAGTTTTTTTCCGGTGTGAACAGTAACATAAGAGCAGCCGAAGTGAAACATTGATTTAGTCTTTGTGCCAACAAGTGGGGAACATTTTTGGCTTAATAGTGCTTAAAACTAGTTCCAGTGAAAAATTCAAACATTTGTCAAACCTACATCAGGTACACCAGTGAATTACTGCAAGAAAAATTCATAAAAACAGTATTACATCCACTGCGAAACATGACCGTAGCAAATAACCAACTGCGAAACAAGCTCTTGTGAAAGGTGGGTAAAGCAACCAGATAGCGCCACAACAATACCAACTGGGTAGTTGTGGTCCTGGATGCAGATTGGCTGGAGACATTTAATCAAAAACATGAACCACATGACCAAGAAGAAAATGTACCTTTTGTTCTAACAACATCGGTAAACAATTTATAATAGCAATCAGGCAACTCGGGTTGCAGTACATTGCCAATACACCATGGCTAAAGTCCGGAATCAGAGGGTGAATAAAACAGCCATTAGCCATGGTATATTATTAACAATATACCACACCAACAATGGGCTTATTAGTTAAACATACACCACAAACAGCAAACCAAGCTGAATTTGTCCAAATAATATAGAATATTGATAATAGCAGTGTATAAACATATTTAGAATGCAAAAGTCAAAACCTTTTTAGAAAGAAAACAAAACATTTAATTAATAAGGAATCTCATTTGGCCACCCATATCAGTTTTAGTGAAGTTGTAATGACGTAGAATTTGTGACTTTGCCTAGCTACATATGAATAAGGTAATTTACTACAGGAACATAAAAGATTAGAACCTGAAGACAATAGCTCAAATATTGGAACCAAATCTGAGCAGACATGGCTGACATTGTAACAGTCATGGAGACAGAGGGAAGGCTCCATTTATGAAACGTCATTGTCCTGCTGAAATACTTTACATTTCCAGAGTCGCCAATGTAACGGTTGGCTCCTCAATGCTCACTCATGTGTGGGCTCAGATGTTTCACTGGTCAAGTCTGTCTCCTCGTCGCTTTCCCCCATTCCTGTTCGATTAATGATGCGGCGCATGTTGGATGGCAAGTTAGTTGGTAGGTCCCCGCGCCTGTAAATAGTCACTGTAAATTGTTCATACAGAATCACTGAATGTTGAGTAACATTTCACCCTGTTAAACAGAACCCTTGTGGAGAGTGCGCCCAGACTGCTGTTAACAGTGAGGGAAAGATGAGGGAGGTGAGACATACCTGAGCTTGCTCTTCAAGGTGCTGACCTCACGGTTCATGGCGTCTTGGGACTCCGTGGCATCCTCCAACTCCCTCTGCAGCTTCCTGCGGTTGGCGTTGGCCCGTGTCACTTCCTCCTCTGCCTCCTCCAGCTGACGCTTCAGCTGGCGCATGCGAACGTTCGCCTTGTCCGCCTGTCGAGAACAGAGGTGTTTTGGTGCCTGCATCCATGTACCATACGCTAATGTAGTCAAGGGTTTGGATGGGGCCCAAACATGCAGATCCGGGTCATAAATAAAACCAGAATGCATTATTTGGTCACATTCCACCTGGGAATACAGGAACAGCTGGTCACGTACATTGGGCTCAGTAACTTACCTCCACTTTGAACTGCTCCGCATTGCGTCGCTCATCATCCACCTGCAACAAAACTTCTTTCAGCTTCTTCTCTGTGCGCTTGACCAGTCTAGACGACAGCTGCCGCTCCCTGATAACAGAAGTAGGTTAGTAATTGGTGACACTTGAAAGGGACCCTTTCTCCTTACCTGCCTCTCAGCTCAGGAGGTCGTCGTACAGGACATGGAAGAACTCACTTTGACTCGATGTCCAGTTGCTCCTCCAGCTGCAGTATCTTGGCCTCCAGAGCGGTGATCGAGGCCTTGAACTTGGACTTGACCGCCCCCTCCAGCTCCCCGAGCTTCAGCTTCATCTCCTTGTTCTGGCGGTCCAGCTGGGCCCGTGCCCCCTCCAGCCGCTGGGCGGTACTTCGCTCTGCAGTCAGCTCGGTGGTCAGCTGTTCAGTCTATCGTTCCGAACATACACACAGAGAGGGGGGGGGGGGGGGTGTTGAGGAATGCGACATGGTGTGACATGGTTTATTGGTTTCAAAACTTGGGCTCAGCACAACAAACACTTCTCAACTTTTCCCTAAAAAGTATTGATAGCCAGAGAAATAGATTTTTGGTTACCTGCAGCGTGGTTCTCTTCAAGCGGTCGTTGACCATTTCAGTGTTCAACTGCTCCTCCTCCAGCTCCTCCTCCAGCTTAGCGATACGAGATTCCAGCCTCCTCTTCTCATCCACTGTCAAGGAGCTGAAGGAGGTATGTGTTGTGGTTGGGAGAGAGACACATTACAATTAGTGGTACAAGTGCTGGAACAAGGACAAGTCTAAAATAATGTGTGCATCGTACGTCTTTGTGGCATGGCTGTTAATTTCTTCCTGCAGCTCATCCCTCTCTGCCTGGGCCTGCCTCTTGGCTTTCTCAGCAGAAGCTAGCTCCTATGAAAAATAGGGAGAAATTTCAGGAAAGAAAGTAAGACAGTAGAGGTGGAGGCAGAGCAAGATAATATAAAACAAAGAATCAAATTGACCATGTCTTACCTCCTGGAAGTGGATGGCATCACCCTCCATGGTCTTGATCTTCTTCTCATTCTCCTTGGCCAAAGTGAGGGCCTCATCTCTGGAAAGACGCAGGTCATCCAACTCCCTGATCTGATCTTTCGTCTGAGCCTGGGAAGATATCCAAAGAACTTTATTTAGGCCACTAACAAAAATTGTGTCGTTTGCTGTAAGAACTCAACTAAGATTCTGCTAACCTTGTCAAAGCATTCTTGCATGCGCATGTGAGCATACCTGGAGTTTCTTCAGCTGTTTAAGAGCCTCGTCGCGACCTTTGTTGGCCATATCTATGGCTGCTTCCAGGTCCTTTAGGTCCAGCTCCTGCTTCTTCTTGGCTGCTACAGCCAGGGCTCTCTGCCTCCGCTCATCCTCCAGCTCAGTCTCCATCTCACGTACCTTAGGGACAAGAGAAAAACCCACATTTTGTCAGTAGGACAATGTATAAATGACACTAAGAGGAATCAGGCAAGTAGTTAGTCATCAGCATGGCATATCCTAATGAATAGCAATGCTTTAAAACAAATACATTTTGGGCCGCTTTCAGACACAGATTAAGCCCAGTCGAGGACTAAAAAAAATGTTTCAAAAATGTTTAAGCTCAATCAAGTTCTTTTGAAAACGCTCCATTAGTTTCTTGTAACAGGCAATTTATCACAGTGAATTTTCTGTTTCCATTAGGTACCTAACGAACACAATGGATCTTCAGCCTACTGTACCTGTTTGACCAACTGCTTCCTCCTCTCTTCACCCTGTTCATCTCTGGCCTGCAGGTCTCTGTCAAACTGAGCCTTCATGGCCTGCATGTTGACCTCCAGGCGGAGCTTGGCATCTTCGGTTGTCTGCAGCTCATCCTCCAGTTCCTCGAGCTGGGTCCTCATCTCCTTCACCTGATCATCCATAGCACGCTTGGCTTTCTCTAGCTCATGGACCTACAAAGACACAAAAAGGAATAAATGTATTATAAAAATGTGTTGTCCTGAAGGGGTTTGGGAGTCAATGTATTTAATTTCGGGGGTGTTTGGAAAGGTTTTAGAAAGTCTTCAGGTCTAATTTCCTCAAAACTGGTAGTAAGAGACATCAGTTTTGGGGAGAATACGAGAACCAATACAAGACATCAAAAGCCTAGAAAATCATGCCAGCTATAGAGTTCACCTATCCTTCCATCTAGAGGTCCCAAAAACAACACTGATCTTACACTCTTGCCGACATCATCCTTGGATGAGACCAAATCCTCCATCTCAGTCTTGAGGGCTTTGTTGGCCCGGTCCAGTTCATCTTTAAGGGCTTGCATGGCCTCCAGATCACGGGTGAGAGTCAGAGTCCTTGTCTCCTTCTCCCTGACCTCAGCCTCGGCCCGGTCCCTCTGCTCAGCATTTTTGCTGGAGATTGTCTTCTCCTCAGCCAGGAGCTAGCACATGAACAAGAGGTATTTTAGTGGACAGTCATTGGACATTCACACAAGGGTCATGAAATTGCATTTTGTTTCAATTAAGTGCTTGTGTCAAAGGACGTGGTCCACACGCCATTATCAGACCATGGTGTGTTGACATTGTAAAGTATTTGTACATATCAAGATCCAGCAAATGAAGTTGTTCAACAATGGCGCAAAGGCTACAACCATCCTTCAGGGCTGCCATGGTTGCAGTCTTGGACCACTTAAAACTAGATCAGGCCACCTATCGTCACCACCACCTACCCACTCACCTGGTCAAACTTCTTCTGCTTCTTCTCCAGATTGGAGACGATGGTCCTCTGGTTGTCCAGGTCCACCATCATGTCATCCAGCTCCTGCTGTAAGCGGGTCTTGGTCTTGTCCAGTTTGTCATAGGCAGACGTCTTCTCCTCCAGCTGTTGGATCACATCATCCAGTTCTCGCTGCAGACGCTTCTTGCCCTCCTCTGCTCCCTCCAGGGCCTGGGCCTCCAGCTCCACCTTCTTCTTCATGTCTGTCACCTGGGCAAATGGAGAAGTTTTTGGTAGAAAGTTGAAGAGGGACAAAATTGTTAGGTAAAGGAAGTGACATTTGAGCAGAATGTCCTTGCGATACATGGCGCAACCAACCTGAGATTGAAGGGCATAGAGCTGCTTCTCCAAGTTCTTCTTAGCCTCCTCCTCCTCCTCAAGCGTCTCTTTCAGGTTGCCCTTCTCATCTTCCATTTGACGCAGACGAGTGGACAAAGCAAGCTTCTGACGAGTCTCCTCCTGGAGCAGCCCCTGTAAGGTCAAATTAAGAAAGGATGAAGGCCAGTTATCAGAACACATTAACTGGCCCAACACGGTTCAAGGGAATGATTGACTATCACCATACCTGTACATCCTGCAATTGAGACTCTACGCCTGAGAAGTCTTTGGCTGCCTTGATGGACTTGCCTTCCAATGCACTCAACAAGCTGGTAACGTTGTCCAGCTCCGACTAGACGCCAGACAACAAAGAATTGATCTCAATCACATTCATCCACCCAAAAAGGGTTGATTGTTAAAACCAAGTGTTGTTCCCTTCACAACCCATGCGCTGATTTGTCCCTGCGTGACACATTACTAGATCACTATTCCATCCAGCCATACCTGCATCTTGGCCATCTTGTTGGCCAGGTCCTGTCTTTGCTTCTCACTCTCTGTGTGTTTGACTTGCAGCTCCTGGACTTGGGCCTCCGCCTTCTTCCTGCGGTGCTCGGAGTCATTCTTCCCCTGGGTCAGGCTCTGCAGCTCGATGGCCAGCTCGTTCTTCTCACTCTCCAGAGCCTGCTTGGCTTTCTCCATTGATACCTTGTTCTAAAAGGAGCAGACGCAGGGACATTTTCAGAATTTCAGAAGTGCTGATAATTAGCTCCATGCAAAAAACAAACAAACAAACAAACAAACATGTATGAAATACAACCTAAAATAACAGCTAAAGTACAACATTAAAAACACATCAAAAGTTATGTACTGACCCGTCAACCCAGCAGCCAATATTTAAAACAGGAAGAAGAAACATTATTATTATTCAACTAGACCTTCAACAATGCCTTCCTTTTGACAGTGTGTTAGAGTTTTATTGGGTTTACTATGGGGGGAGCGACTATATTCATATTTTCCCCCCCCTCTCCATTTCCAGTTAAGTTTGGGATTGGAGGAACGAATGCTAGATTTGTACTTAGGAACAATAACGTGATGGTGAGAGCTCTTACCCTCTTGGCCTGTTCCAACTGTTCGTTGAGCTCATCAAAAGCCTGGTTGTGCTTGTGCCTCATGTCAGCCACCTGCTGCTCGTGTAATTTGGCCTCTTCCTCCAGAACTTTCTTCAGCTGGTTGACTTCTGTCTCACGCTTGGTTCTGGACCATAGGAATGAGCGATTGAAATGGGTGAACATAATGACAATTCATTATCGTACTAGTAGTGTTATAGTAATAAGCCATTGTAATCCGTAACCAGTTTAGTTTCTGAATGTTGTTGTACATCTGTACTCCCAGCACCTGAGCTCCTGCTGCGCTGCTGTAGAGTCCAGAGTGTCCTCCAGCTCAGTCTTCAGTGCCTCCAGCTCCTCCCCCAGGTCCCTGCGGTGTTTTTCAGCCTTGTTCCGGGCAGCCCTTTCCAGCTCCAGGTCCTCCTGCAGCTCTGAAAGCTGGGCCTCCAGCTCCCGTATCTTCTTCTGGGCAGTGTTCTTGGCAGCGGCCTCCTCCTCTATCCTGGTAGGTAATAGACATTTGGGAATCAAATGAATGAAACACTAAAAACGTACCTTTGGTTAATAATATCCCAATAGGCAACAGCGGATCTTACTCTTTCATGTAAGTTTAGACATTCGGCAATCAAATGCAACTTAACAAAGTCCAGTAGGCTCACGAAAAATGCCTACCCTAACAATACATTTAAATGTGGTCTGCGGTAGTTTTAATATATATAGCCCTATAAGGCTTAATTTCTAATGTTAAACAGGTTTCAAACCCACCATCTATTGAAGTCACCCTTTCCCCTCACCTGGCCAGGGCAGCCAATAGCTCCTCCTCCTTCTTGGCAAGCTGGGCTTTGAGCTCGGCTATTTGGGCTTGCAGGTCGGCTAGCTGGTCATGGAGCTCCGAGGAGTCTCCCTCCAGCTTCCTGCGGTTCTTCTCCAGCTCCTGACGACTCTTTTCCTCTTTCCTCAGGCGGTCTGATGAAGGATGACTTGGTTGGTTCACCATTTATAATCAAAATAAGGCATTGTGGTAAATGGGCAATTTACCACAGTTATCAGCTATATTCAGACACTCCACTAAGTTGAGCCTAAGAACAGCCCTTATTGCTAGTGAATTGGTCATCTTCCAAAAACCCTGAGGTGCTATATTGAAACCTTGTTGTTCACCTTATGAACACAGGCAGTCATCTCGAGTACACCTACCCTCCAGGTCAGTGATCATGGCCTCATGCTTGTTCTTGAGTTTCTGCAGGCTCTTGGACTTCTCCTCCTCTTCAGCCAGGTTACTGGTGAACTCAGCGATGCGCTCCTCAAGCAGTTTCTTCTCCTGCAAGACAGTCAAAGGCCTATGTGACACCATGTTTAAAGCACAACCACATTCCCATGACAGATTAACAAACAAACCCCATTTCCATCAGTGTTTTTTCACCAACTTGAACACTACAAACCTTATTGAGTTTGTTGTTTTGGTCATCCAGTACCATTACATCCTCCTCAATCTTCTTCAGCTTGGCATCTGTGGTCATTTTCTCCAGCTGGAGCTTCTGCCTGGCTGCCTCCTCCTCATCCAGCTGTTGCTCCAGATCCTATGGACACATGAGGACAGTTTTCATCCAGATCTCCACTTCGGTCTTTCTTCCAGTTCCTTCAAAGTTCTTTCAGAAAGCCCTTCCCAAAGATTATCATTGGACAGTGACGTGAAGAAGAATCAAATGTTTGTGTAAACAAACACTAAAATCTTGTGAACATTAACATTGAGGCATTGCTTTCGCACCAAATATTTCCAAAGGTCCTATGACAGTTCAGAACCACAAGGATAGAGTCGGTTTCAAAGCTCTACCGTGATGTTCTGCTGCATCTTCTTTTTCTCAGTCTGAAGCTGGGTGACTCTCTCCTCCTCCTCCTCCACCCGGGCCTCCAGGTCATGGAGGATCTCCTCCAGCTCCTGCTTCCTGATGGCCAGCCGGGAACGCATCTCCTCTGCCTCGGCACACAGCTCAGTCTCCGCCTGCAGTTGTTCCTGCAGGGCCTGCTTCTCTGAATTCAGCTGGGGGGAGAGAGATGCGGAGAGAGACATTTGTTACAACACCAAATGATGAATAGCCATGTTGAAATCCACAAACTGTTGAAAGCCATGTTGAAAACCATGTTGAAATCCACAAACTGACATGCCATAAAACAAGCATGATTTATTTGCATTAGAGTTACATAAATAAGTTAATAACTCCATCCACCGACTCATAGGACAAAATAAATTAAGCTTTAGGTGAGTATTAGGTGTTACGTGTTTGAAAAAACTACCTCTACAAGACAAACACACACCGAGTACCAGTCATCACTTTTCATTGAGGGCCAAGTAGCCAATAGAAATGTAATATCCAGAAAGGACACTACCTGCTCCTGCTTGGCCTCAAACTCTTTGAGCTGTTGCTCAGCCTGCTGCTGCCTCTCCTTGGTCTTAGCCAGTTCATCCTCCCTGGCCAGCATCTCTTCCTCCTGCCTGGTGACCTGGAGCAGAGGCTTCACCTGGGGAGGCCAGAATGCAGGACTCAGAACGATGGGGCGACATCTTGAGCAGACTTTGGGATTATCCTGTACTGACGTGCAACTGAAGGGGCACGTACCTTGGTGAAGAGTCTCCACCACTGCCAGTTCCTGAGTTTGAGGTAGGCAGCACAGTTCCTCTGGATCACCCTCATGGCGGTCAGCTGCTGCTGTCTCTTCATAAAGGCTCTGAGGACAGGAAAGACGCGTTCACCTTCTAAATGAACTCTTACAACATTTAGATTAAGTCTACATTATCAGAACATTTCATGTTAACTGCACACGCAGAATAATATACAGCCAAACATATGCTTGCACATCCTTTATATGAACGGTTTCTTACTTGCGTGCCACATATCCACGACACCAGGCCTGGAAGCTGATTATGAGATCAGTGATCTTCATGTCTCTTTCCTCCTCCAGGTGGGCCAAGACTCCTGCCCGGAAAAACACCTTACTCTGTCCGATTCGGTACAGATTGGAATCCAACTCCAGTGCCTTGATCTAGGACGATGATAACAGGTGGATGGCATCATGAGTGTCAAAAAGAAAGAATGTCGGAAAAACACTGAATACCAATGACTGGCGGTTTGGTCTGATTCCTCTTACCATGAGCACACAGGCTTGTTTCCCGTCCATGAATCCTTTGGGAATGGCATTGGGAGTGAGGATCTCGTATCTGGGATAATGACATAAGCATGAGACCCACTGAAATGTACTATATCCCCAGACACCAGAGCAATTGCATGACGGCAGTGAGTCAAGTCAGCCCACAATGATGATTAGCAGGTAGGAGATGACAAAGAACACTTCTGGTTCCTGTCTCCACTGGTTACCTCTGCCTGAACTCCTGGAAGACGATGCGGTTGGGGAAGCCCTGCCTGCAGATACGGATCCCCTCCAGAACTCCATTACACTTTAGCTGGTCCAGAACCAGGTGGGGCTCTAGCTTACCGGCCTGTCAGAGAAAAAGTGAAGAGTCGGGAATCAAAATTTGTTGAAGCTGAAGACCAACCACCTGCTCCTTGTTTAGCACATGTATGCCAAACTCAACAACACAGTATGCAAAAATACCTTCTTCTCATGGTTAGGGATGATGCAGCGGACGAAGTTGGGGTTGGTGTTCCTAAGGGTGGTCATGAGGTTGCTCAGCTGCTCCTTGTAGAGCTGGCCCACGGTGCGGAACATGCCCTTACGGACCTTGGCTGCTCCATGCATCCCTCCTTCAGATATGCCAGCGACCTTGTCAAGGCCGACAATACGGTCCACTGACAGAAAAGACAGAAGAACGTAAGCACGGAGAGCATTGACACCACATTTAAATCAACTCTTCTTCAGGGGTTTTCTTTAGGTACGGCAGGCATTCGACACAAAGTATAAGTAATTGGCAAACACCAATAGTTAAGCTCAACAGCGGGGGACATGGCACTACCAAATCTGGTTACTGATTAACTGTCCAATCTCCTGCTGCACCTCCCTTCAACTAACCGTCTTTCCAGAGCTCTGACACAAATTTGTCAGTGGACTGGTTGAGAAGTGTGGTCACGTTGTCGTTCAGAGGGTCCATGTTCTTCATCAGCCACTCATCGGCTTTGTACTCAACCTAGGTACGTGGAGGGGGGGGTAATCACACAGCTGAAGTAGTGGTTTTAGTTAAGGCAATACTATTAAATAATCATGAACCCGAGTGGGGGTGACTAACCTTTCCAGCATAGTGGATGATGCAGAAATCTGCTTCACCCTTCAGTTTCTTGGGCTTCTGGAACTTGGGGTGGGTACCCTGCTCTTGGACCAGCTTCTCCACAAAGCTCTTGTCAGTGGCCTTGGGGAACCAGCACTCCTCATCCAACAGGGCCAACACACCAGGGGGACTGGCCTGAGAACAGAAGTAATGGGTGCAAAAGAGTCTGATTCCTGGTCAGTAACATGGAGACACTGATTCAGTGCATATCGTGCTGGACATAATAATTATGCATTTTATTCATAAGGACCGAGACACTTTGCAAAATGAACACAGAACAGAAACAAAAAATTTGAAAACTAAGACAACTAAGAAAATTGAGAGAATGAGATTAGGCTTGGCAATTTTGATGAGTCTTCAGCTGTTGCTGGAACATAGGCTCAGGGTGACGAAGGGTTTTGGGGAGAACGTTCCAGAGCCTAGAAGCAACCCTGGAGAAGGCCCCGTCATCAAAGCATTTGAGAACATTGAAAAAGCGCTGAGGCATTTGGTGAACGCAGCAAGGTAAACAAACCAGAGCACAGAAAGCAAAAATAAAAAGGGGAGTTGATTGTCATTGTCAAGTTTAGAACATAAATCATGAGCAAGGCACTCAACCCTAATTCACCACAGAACTGCTGACCTGGGCCACAAGCAAACGCTCCAAGAGTGTCTCAGGTGCGTTTTAGGATCCAGAGCAGAAGTAATGCATTCAAACGGCAACACCCAGGCAATGATCTTACATGCTTCTCGATGAGGTCGATGCAGGGCTGCAGGTCCAGGCCAAAGTCGATGAAGCTCCACTCAATGCCCTCCCTCTGGTACTCCTCCTGCTCCAGGACGAACATGGTGTGGTTGAACAGCTGCTGGAGCTTCTCGTTGGTGTAGTTGATGCACAGCTGCTCAAAGGAGTTCAGCTACAGGGGCGAGACAGGGATAAAATCTTCTTAAAGTAAAAATCTCACAAGTGTATCTTAAAGACATCACTTGCCATTTTGGCCATCACACCCAGCCAGTCATTGTGCTAATGCTAGAGGTGCTAATGCTAGTGGTTCAAAAGCAATTTAAATGTGAAAAAACAGTAACAAAATCCTAGTTAAAAAATACATTAACACTGACTTAGCTGTTTACTTCTAAGAAAAAACAATTTGAAGATAAAACATCAAACTCATGAAACCAAATGTAAGCTAAAGGCACTTTAAAGTCACTCTGGATATGTTTTAGCATAAATAGCCATACAATCCCCAGTTCATACATTTTTGTTCCACCCTACTCATTTTACCTCAAAAATCTCAAAGCCAGCGATGTCCAGAATGCCTATGAAGGAGGCTCCCTGTCTTTTGGTCTTGTCCAGGGCCTTGTTGATCCTCATCACTAGCCAACGGAACATCCTCTCATAGGAGGCCTTGGCCAGGGCCTCCACCGCAAACTCAGCCTGTTCCTGGGTCTGGGCCTTCTGCACAAAGTCCCTGCCCACCTTGATCTTTGGGGACAGGATGGCCCTGGTGAAGTCGGTCACATTCATGCCCAGCAAGTGGCACACCTTCTGGGCCGCTGGGGGTTAAAGAGGAGAGGGACGGGTGAGCAAGGGGACTGCTTGAATGTGGGAGGAAATCAAGTCTAGCTAGCAGTCGATTGTGAGTAGAGGGTGCATATGAACATTTCATGCAATGAAATGCTGACTTTTTAATAAATAGAATCAGGTGTGATTGCGTGTACGTAAGAAACCCTGTATCTGATCATGGGGAAACCTCATAAGTACTGAAGAAAAACACAGATGCAGGAACAGTACCTGTATCATCAAGCATGGATGCCTGGTCGGAGTTGCGCTCCTTTTTAAAGCTCATGTTGCCCAGCTGGAGCACAGCGGACACAGTCTTCAGAAGACCTGAGAGAAAGACCAATCGTTACAGTCTAGTTTTAAAGTGTAGTTTAAGAATCCAGTTTGACAGAGGGCAGTTAGAGTACCTATCCGCTCATCCTCGGGGATGCTCATGATGTCAAAGGCATCCATGGTCTCTGTAAACAGGTCACTGTCCTGTTGACCAGTGATGGTGACGTTCCCGTAGGTCAGAAAGCGGTATTTCTTGTAGTCCTCCAGACATAGTTCAGCTGGCGAGAGAAAACACATTAGAAGGATCATTGGAAGACAAAAAGGTGTGTTAACTCATTTCACAGAATTTGTACAGATGATCAACCCAGTGTCATGGCAGCAGAAGGTGTGGAATGTTGTGGGTGTCAGCAGGACATCTTCAACAAATCACAAGCACCCTCGAATTGTCGGAGAGTAAAGCCTGGGATATACTAGAGTTGCCAGAGAAGAGCCTAGAATAGTCACATTCTAAATTTAAAAAGCTGAAATGTAGATTTGCATTTCAATCCAAACAATGTTTACTCTAGTACTGCTTATAATAAGGAGTACTGATAGTAAACATATTATGGAATATGAATGCATCCAAGTATCCTATTAGAAATAATTAAAGGGACCATAACTAGAATTTTTGCATTGCAATCTCAGACAATGTCCATGACATCTGCAGTAATAATGGAATGATAGTGTTGCACAACATTCATTCAACCAGAAACGATCTTGGGTGGATAAAAATGCAGGATTTTTATTGGTCAAAAGCAGCAGCAGCAGCTTAAGTTGTCAACAGGAAAAGCATCACCCTCCCTTTTCAAACAATGGCAGGCAGAGGCAAGCACAAACAATGCTTTTTCATGATTCTAAGTTCTACACATGTCACCCAATACCTGTTCATGTGAAAATGATCGTACAGGGGCTTTACTTTTAAAATAACGTTTTATAAAATACATTTCTAAGTGAAAAAGTATAGAGGGTGTACAAACATGTTGGCTTGTTATGCAAATTGCAGTTGCTGTAATTCTGCTTCCACGAGATTCTCTCCTTTCAGAGATAATTGCTAAAACGTGTTTGTTGCCAACTTACAGCGCATTTTTGAACCAGCGCCAGAGAGCAGGTAATAAAAGATATGGAAGGCTCTTTCCTCTTTCGCCTGTCTGATGGCTCTCGACTTCTCCAGCAGATCTGGCAAAACGATTCATTAAAGAAATAAACACCAGAGAAAACGATGAGTTCCTCGGTGGAATGGGATTTCCCAATCAAATGGCTAGGATGCATGGACTGAAAGGATACAAGTTTCAATGTTGGCCCCCACAATGTATCCATTGACATCAAAGTTAATCCGGATAAACTTTCCCTAGAAAGAGAAGATGGCCATTTAAGATCACATGGGGGCTGTGGTAGTATCCAGTTACAGTTTAAACCGATGTCTTGACCATAATAGTATCACAAAATTGCACGAAGACACTTAAGGTTCTTACAAATCTGGAGGAGTTGTCATTCTTGACCGTCTTGGCATTTCCAAAAGCCTCTAGGATGGGGTTAGCCTGTAAAAGCTGTTTCTCTAGCTCCCCCTAGTGGTGAAACAGACATTTTCACAGGTAAACAATTGTTCACATAATTATGACTGCTATAGTAGGCGGTCAGATGAACATGAGCAATAATTAATTAATCCATTCATGGTTCTGTATCTACATTGCTCTAGGCACTGAATTTACTCTTGGTGAGAAGCATTGGGAGCACCTGCTTGACTCCATGTGTCAAATACAGCCTTGTTACACGCACAAGTACACACATTTCCATTGCCTGATATTAGTGTGTATCACAGCTTAAATTAGCAGGTGTACAGCTGTAAGCATAAAATAAGCAAGACCCAGCAAGATAAGCTACATTTACAACAACAAGAGCGTGACCATAGGGGTGTCACTTCAAACCCCCCCAAAACACATGAAGGTTAAATAGCCCACATTCCGACACACCAGACCTGTCGCCCGAGAACAAACAAGCCTAGTCAAGCAAGCACGCACGCACGCACGCTAAAAGAAAAAGTTAGAGGCAGAGTGTCACAGACGCCCCAAAACAGGGTGACTTGTAGAACAGGTTTCATGAACCAAATCTGATTCTTGACCAACCAGATCAGGTGGACAAAAGCTGGGGGAGGGGCTTGTTGAAGGGTGAACACCTGCTGTTGACATGCAACTGAAACCGAAGCGTCGCTGGTGCTTCATCTGCATTGCCACACGGTCATTTGAAATGAGGCGCTACACTTTGGCCCGATTGTCTAAGGCTTTTGGTCGAACACGACACTCCAACGCATGGCTAAATCAGTCCTTTACCTACACATCCCCACCACACCGTCGGCAGACAGAGACTGCAGTTAGTAGAGCACGAACGTAAAGCCAAGGGAAGAGAAAGAGTTGTCAAGGGACCGAAATCACGAGAGAAAGGTCAAGGTTAACTCACATGTGCCAATGATACACCCTAGGATTGGCAGTGACAGAGGGGGGAGAGATTAACACAAGTTAGTCTACTGTAACGTCACAAATAGTGTCTCGACTATACCAAGCAGTAATCTAATAATGAAATGAATATAGAAACTCATTGTCAGTTGAATGCAGTCAGTCACAATTCAGTAAAATGGAGCCAATTCAAGACCATCCACAGCTGATGGAGAACGCCGACAGGCGTGGCTGCTTAAGGTCTGTTCTTCCAAAAAGGGTTTAAAAAGCCCAAACTGGTCCTAGGTAAGCACTACACAGACTATTGAAAAATGCTGAGGCAAACCAGGCAGGTCTGGACCTGAAAGGGGAATGTTAGGAATATAAAACAAGTACAGGGAGACGAGATACCGAGGAGACGGAGAAAGTACCTCTGGAGGGGTACAGGGGAGAAAGGAGGCTAGTGTAC
>JACXGJ010007859.1:17843-29053 GCA_016801105.1 Esox niger
AAAAAAAAAAAAAAAAAAAAAAAAAAAAAAAAAAAAAAAAAAAAAAAAAAAAAAAAAAAAAAAAAAAAAAAAAAAAAAAAAAAAAAAAAAAAAAAAAAAAAAAAAAAAAAAAAAAAAAAAAAAAAAAGAAAGAATGCAGAAGTTTCAATGAAAACGGGAACAGGCTGCAAAAGATTAACCCGATAGGCACCAAGCGAGCACAAACATAACACAACATATGCACGGCAATAGTGTGACAAATGGCTTACGTGCAAAGGATGGACTGATCCTCACGGTCTGAAACGGAACACGGAAAAAACATGAATGGAACCCAGCTCAAACAAAGAACATGTTGCTCAACTGATGTTCTAAAATTCTAATAATGAACAAACAGGCTGGCAAAACGCAGATCCATGTGTGGCTCGAGTGATTGTAGCTTGCATTGCCCACCCAAGGTTGCCCACTTTGCCACTCACCCTGCATCATACTCCGGTAGGCGTTGTCTGTGATGGCGTAGATGTGAGGAGGCATCTCGTGCCTCTTCTTGCCCTTGTACATCTCAACGATGTTCTCCGAATAGATGGGCAGGTTCTTGTAGGGGTTGATCACCACACAGAACAGCCCAGAGTATGTCTGAAAGATACAGGGGGAAGGACAGTCAGTGCATCCCGTCGTCTTAGCCGGCCGTCCAGATACCACGCAGCGTAACACTTACGTAGATGAGTCCGGAGTAGTACCGGTCCTTCAGGTTGTGCAGCACAGACGCCTCGTTCAGGCAGGTGAGCTCGGCCATGTCCTCCACCTTGTTGAACTTGGGCGGGTTCATCTTCTGGATGTCGTCCTTGTTCACCTTGACCTTCTTGCCGTTGTCTGCTAGCTCCACCACACACTCCTCTCCCTGTTCCTCCTTGACGGAGCCGGCCACAAAGCCAAGTGTCTCGGAAGGGACCCATACCAGCTTCTTGGAGCTCCAGTCAGCCTGGTCGAGGGGATTGGCGATTTTACCGCCATCCTTGTAGAGGAACTTGTCCGCTTCTGACATGGTGGCTGGAGATAAAATTGAGCAGGTCAGAGAAAGAGCAGACAAATATAGTCCATTCAGATAAAAAGAACAGGTGTTCAGAAAATGGGACAAGATTCAAGGAGGTTTCTCCCTTGTTCTCTCCCTGTATACCTGCTTTAGAGATAACTGAATAATGGTCCAGGACAACAGGACAGGAGACTTAGAATATGCATGACAACATAACATTTCAGCACATAAACAAGGCAGGCAGCGTTTAGGTACAGTTCAGTCCTCTAAATGGAATGTAAGGGATGACAATTTGCTAAAACAAAGTTGGAGAAAAACTATGACAGTGTTCCATCCTTCATGAAAATCTCTTAGTTCCCAGGTCATCCACACTGGATGGACCTCAAGTTGACCAATCAATAATCATTTCAGAGCCATTGGATGTGTAGATAACAATGAACATGAGTACCAGAGGCTACAGTTTCAGATGAAACATGCAATCTGAATGAAGGAAAACATGCTGAAGTAAACACCACATGTCAAACATGCCCTTCCCTGGAAAATTTGCATTCCCCCCACCAGGCGATTTGCATGATTCCCAGAAATGATCAATGAGGAAAACAAGGACCACGTATGGATGAACCTGTATTGTCAATACAAATGTATCCCTTGAACATTAACCCCAGAACTCTAACAGATTACACGGAAGCACTAGGAGGCTCTACAAGCTGGTTCCTCTTGAGACATAACCATTACAGTCTTGCGGTCAATAGCTACTTCTGTTTTGAATGATACACAGGCAGCCCTAGGTATTAAGAGGCAAAAAATACCGCTATAGCAAAGCTCAACATGAAAACTAGACCAGTTTAAACCGGTTGTGAGCACATGTCATTGAGTTAGACAGACACACCTATTCAGTGTGACCTCTGACCCTTACAAGCAGACTTGCTGAAATTTAGGCACTGGCCTGGTGCTGACACATCACTCCCCATTTCTTAATCACTTCATTAAGTGCTTCAGTATCTCTACCTGACCCCCACTGTCTCACCCCTGTTTCCCAGGTCATCTTATCTTCCAAACAGGACCCCATTAGGTATTTGGCTACTCCTTAACCATCTGCAGGGAATTCCACACATTCTCAAAACCTTAATTCTTCTTGGCCCGAAAGAGAAAGCTCCTACTACTTCTGCTGCTGCCTGATGGCTTTGCTCAAGGAATTCTTCCAAATTGCCTGTGAAGAGTTGGCCTTCCCTGTAATGCGTTGATAAGGGAACACAGAAGAATATGGACTGAAACAGGAAGGGACTGCACAGGCTGACTAGTAGGAAACACTCGTCTTTCGTTTTCAGTTTCATATCTTGATCCGGCATGCCCGTCTGAATGTACCCCAGTTGTGTGTTAAAGAACATTGCCTTCGGGATGTATAAAAAGATGTGGACCAGTCAGAAAAAGAACAGACATGAGCACGCCCACCCTTCCAGTAAAGAGGAGCAGGAAACAGCCAGGAAGGAATGTAAGGAGCAAGTTAAGACAGATGTATCATTAACCACAGTTACACCAACCGACCACACCTTAAGAACAGACGCCATGTTTCTTTACAAATACATTCACCTGGACTAAATGAGTTCATACGCAGATATAAACACATGTTAACCTAATACCCCTCTATCCCAGGCCCTGTTTGCATAAAGCAACTCAAGGAAATCTCAGCGATGATCTAGGATAAAGTGCCACCTGTACATAATCTTATTAATTATGAACAAATGGCTGATCCTAGATCAGCACTCCTAGACTCTGAGGCGCTTTAAGAATACAGGCTCAGGTATTCTAGGTCAATTTCTATTTCTATCTGCATGCGTGTGCGCGCACGCGCGTTCCCATGAGCTCACAGCTAGGAGTGTATGTTGATTCATTCGAAACGCCTTGATAACATGGGACTTCCACTGTAGGACAGATGTGATGTCACTTCACCATGGCCTGGACTGGACAGCCTAGTCCACCTTTAACTCTAATGTCACACACACACACAGGCTGCATCCAGAACCTCCAGGCACACAGTTCCTGGTCATGACCCGCTTCTCTGCAGAACAGGGCAGCTTTCTGAATAAGACAACAGAGTATGGCCCGGGTCAACGCCACTAAAGAGCAGCTCGTCCAGCCTGTCCACCACGAAACCTTTGTCTGGGGGGGAAAAAGGCCTAAAACAACAAAGGGAAGGAGGGGTAAGAAAGAGAGATGAATGGGAAATGGACAGAGGAAAAAGGGACGAAAGAAATAGGGATGAAAGAGAGAAAGACTGGGATGTGAGAAATAAAGACGAGATCAAGGGACGAGAGGGAGGGATAAAGAGATAACATCCAGGGAGGTGTCTTGTGTCTGTGGGTTCATTATGGGCTCAGACTGGATACTCTGATTAAAGGCAGACAGAGGAACCACAGCAGGGTGCGTCTGTCCAGGCTGGTCGCTGGAAGCACGGCAGATCAGCCCGGCAAAGAGACTAACTGAGCCGGTGCCAACAACGGTGACACAGCGGCTTAACCGAGACGACGGCAAAGACTAGAAGAATCCGCGTGCTCGCCCCATCTGGGGATCCGTGGCGCTGCCTCGTCAACACCATGTTCAGATTAAAAAGGTTAGCAGGGAGTGACGACGAGGCAGCACAAACGGATCCAGGATCAGGTCGTTACTGACTAACGGTGACGCGGTTTTATGGCTGCAGAGTGCAAATCATGGGCCAACATCCACAGGAAGTTGTGTCGAATGACATGGCGTTGTTGGTTAGAATTTCCTGAAGGTCCCATTGCCCAACAGAACACCAGTGACTGACTCACATCTAACGGCCCCTATTGTCATGCCATGATAAGGCATAAGTGATAAAGCCATTACAGGGCGGGATGGTCATTGACTCCCATGAAATCTTTCAACGTTTGAACCCTAACCTGGTGCAGATATTATTGACATTGGCTCAAGCATCTGCAACATGGACCACGGTGGGTCGTTGAGGTCAGTGCGTCGATAGGGTCAACAGAAAAGGCTTCCCGTCAATCGACCCGACCGGTCATATCAGTTAGCCCATCTGACACTCCAGGCGTGCGGACGTGCACAGTTGGTTCCAACGTACCAGACACGCACTTTGACGCACAGCTAAAGTACAAAAGCAATTTAGAAGATTGTTTGGACACCAGTCTGATGCGGTCACTGGCTCATGTCTAGGTCAGCCATGTACAGACCTGTCCCTAAACAGCGTGTTTCAACACCTCCACCTACTCATTTGTGTTCTTGGCTGTCGTTCAATCCAAGCATTAGCGAGTGTTCCCCTGCCTTTTTAAACACAGGCAAAACACATGGTGTCACTGATCCATCTGCAGAAGGCCACAGCCAACTATAGGGCTTTACTACGATCGACTGACCAAACAGGATTTGAGCTTTTAAATGACAGGGGGAGACATGTTCTGGGGAATGTTCATACGTAGGTGAATGTACACGACCGAGATGAGCAGCGCAACTTCTATCGCAACTCTGTTTCGATGTGTAAAATGAACGACTCGATTGTTGAGTTTTACAAAGATGGCCCTTAAATGAGATGCCGGAATGATTGTCAGGAGACTTAGACTAATCAGATAACAAGAGCGAAACCCCGAGCGATATTAAAACTTGACAGCCAGCTAAAACTGGACACCCAACATTTCAGATTCCAAAACCAGTAAAAGCAAAGTGAGTGCAAATTGTGTGTCCTGGGGGCACTGCCGGATCAGGGTGTGTGTGCATTTTGTGCTCTAGCCAGAACTTGCCCAAGCCATGCAGTCTCGGAACTGCCAAGAGCTCAAGTCACCATGCCTGCCTCACAAGCAGTCCAATTTGAATAAGACTAGCGAGCATTGGTTAAGTACGAAATGTAAAGTGCACTATATGGGGGGCGGCAGTAGTTTAACGGTTATATACTTTCGCCATCAGAACGTATGTATTACCTAAGGTGGGATGTTGAAAGTTGTCATTTTAGTTGGATGTCAATAATGTTGAAGTAGTAATTGCATAACTGGCCTGACTGCAGATACCATGATGCTGATAATTCGGGCCAGGCCTAGCCTACTCAAATTGTTAAAAAGCAATTCTATTTTTCCATTTAATTCAGCCCAATTGGCATGGGGACAGAGTTGCCGATAAATTACGGTGAAATGGGTGGCAGGAATGTATACCTCATTACCAACTCCCGAATCGATCAATTCTTTTTTACACTGTACTTAAAACTACTAACTACTGATACATACTGCCTAATGTGTCCCTTCGTTTCTCCCTACCACGTCCACACCCGCAGTTCTGACAATGAAAATTCAAACGCGACATTTCCCCAGAAGCAGCGTACGGCACATGCTGCCGGTCGCATCACTTTTATGGGCATTTTGTCTCCACGGACAATCGAGAAAACAACAAAACGGTCTTGTTTGCCACGACTTCAAAGTACTTAAAAATGTATTATTAGAAGAAGGCTCATCCCACGAGGATTACCGGGATGAAGACACAGTTAACCTGGATAAAACTTACCTGCTGCTTGTTTGCAGGCAGTACGGAGTGAGTTCGGTTGCTCTATCCGTGTCCGTGTTTGCAAAGACAACTTATCCACCAGACAGCGGCGTTAAGAATTACTACTGGAAATTCTTCCCTCCTTAATTATGTCCTGTGTATTTCTATCTCCTTTCTGCTGCTTCTGCTCTGCCCTGTCATGCGGTCCGGGCGTGGCTGAACGTGGGGGAAAGAGAGCCTAAACTTATCTTCGCTTTAATACGCCCACTTGTCTTTCACAGGTAGGTATTTACTCCGCCCCCTCCAGGTAACAACCTACAACAGCTCGAGAAGTGGGCTGGGATTTTGAAGGATAATTGCTCATATTGATTAGGTTAAGTGAATATACATCAATCTATTGTCAATTGCTTAAAAAGATAAACTATCAATACTCAGGCACATAGCATTGTGAAATATCCCCACCCATTTTTATCTTTAGACTTTACCCAGGCCAATAAATAGTGCCATCTCTTGTTTATGAACTCACTACTGAATGATAAGGCTTTGGAATGTATGGGGTCGTAACAGAAACTTTAATCATCAGGTCTGAGAAATAGATGGTTCGCATGTCTGCTGCAAGTTTAGTTCCAAAACCAGTGTCTTGCTGTTGACTTTTCATTGACACGTGCATCAATAACATCTCAGATGTTTGTGATATATTTGCTACCGATCCGCGATTTGTCATGCCTGAGATCTGCTCTTTGCTGTGGTTTATTCGCCACACGCTTTCGTATAAATGAACAGTACAATGATGACAAACCCGTGTGTGTGTGTGTGTGTTTGTTTGTGTCGTGGAGGAATGCATGAGTCTTGTCTGTACCTGCTCCTCCTGTGATGAGGGGGAACGGATCTGGTACAGAGTAGTCTCTTTTATCTGAGAGGAAGACATGTCTAGAAAGGCAAAATCCCCAGCGCCTCCAAACATGGACTGGCATGGTGGATGTCGATTAAAAAACACCATAACAATCTGGTATTTTCCATTGGCTGTCAAAATTATTCAACCCCTTCTACGTTTTTGTTGTTACATGACATAACCACTGATCAGAATGCAGGAGCTCCATAATTTAAAAGAAACATTTGCAAAAATTTGCCAATTGTTTTAAGTTAGTTACAAAGATAAAAAAAATCATTGATTGCATAAGTATTCATAGTCAATATTTGGAAGAGACATCTGTGATAGAGGTACCACCTTCTAGGCAAAATTGCTCAAGATAGAGTCAAGTTGGATGGGTACCTTTGGTGACAGCAATTTTCAATTTCCACATATTCTCCATTGGACTTAGGTCAGTGCTTTGACTGGGTCACTCCAGGAAATGTACCTTATTGTTCATAAACCAATCCAGGCTTTGGATATATGTTTGGGTTCACTGTCCAGTTGGAAAGTGAAACTTCTGCCCAGTACCAGGTCTCTTGCAGACTTCAGCAGTTTATTTCCTGAAATTCTCTGTACTTTGCTGCATCCCTTTTGCCCTCTATCGTCACAAGTTTCCCAGGCCTTGGTGCAGGGAAGCATCCCCATAGCACGATGCCACCACCACCATGGGACAGTGTTGTCAGGATGATGTGCAGTGTAAGGCTTGAGGCAAACATAGCACTTAGTGCTAAGGCTGAATAGCTCTGTTATAGTTTCACAGCTGAGATTTGATGCAAGTTGTTATATGTTTTGCAACTCTCCCATAACAGCCACTTTTGTGAAGCACCCGGGCTATTGTTGCATTATGCACAGTGTCTCCCAGCTTAGCCGTGGAAGACAGTAGCTTCTATAGACTTTCCATAGGCTTTTTGGTGACCTCTATGACTGTTTCTGATAATCTTTTGTTAGGAATTGTCCTAACCAACTCTGGGACCTACCAGACACCAGTGAGTTTAACCTGAAATCGTGGGAAGTTGTACACAGGTGGAATCCATTCAACTAACTAATTAACTTCTAAAGTTATGTGGTTACACCACAGCTCATTCAGATGTGTCACACCAAAGGGGGTGAATACCCATGCAGTGAATACATTTCTGTTTTAAATTTGTAATTAAAGTCCAAAGGGGTGAATACTTTGACAGCCAAAGTAAGTTTAGGATGGAGGTTGAACAACGGAATTCATTACTATGTATTCTTCACCGCCTGGCTTGATAAAAAAAACAATTTAGACATTGCACACTATAATGATGTTTTAGTACCATTTTAGTTTTAATCCATGGGATGGACACTAGCAAAAATATTAGAAATAGACAGTATCTCTGACACAACCTTTATGTATGGGGCCAACTCATTTGCTTATATGCAACATCACATTACATATACATCAAGAAGACAGTCTTCTACATTAATAGATGGCTTTTTTTCTAAATAATGCTTTTGTTGTTGCAACAAATAGAAAATGCTCTTAGGTGAGGTGAGAGGTCAGCGTGTGTGGGAGTGGTCGAAATCCAGAGATGATTGACAGGTCTTTCACTTCCCGTTGGAGGGCGGTACAAGAGAATTGTCCCCAGTTGCATGTGCCATATTCCCCACTTAGAAATGCTGCAAAAGGTAGGAATATCACATGCAAACGTGCCTCAGCCCTGGGCATCATTGACTAATCCCTGTACGAACATGTACAAATCTGTTTCAACCATGTAGGTCGAGATACGGAGTATATCAGTTTCTTTATTCCCCGAAGGAGGCGTTTTCATGACTTCTATACCTTATACGGTCAAAGTCCAGCAAGCGAGCGAGAGAGGTGTGGTCCATTTTTGTTTCTGAACCGTGGTGTAAAATTTCTTCCCCAAACCTGATATTACCACACACCCCCCCTCCTCCCCTCTCATCACTCTGGCATCAAGACGAAGGGCTGGCGTGTTGCAATGGTCTGCACTACTGAGATAGAGAAGAGTGAGAGAAAGTCTCCAGCCACCAATGACAGACAGTTTAGGTAAACAGCACTTAAAGGCCCAAACAATCATAAACGGACAATGTGATGCTGCATGGTAGAACAGTTTCTGTTGAATCACAGAGGGAGAACAGTCATGCAGTTAAATAACCTGAGGTAAAAAGCCACCTTGATAAAAAACAGTCTTCATTTGTCTAGATTCTACTGTGTAGGAGGGAACTGGTGTTTCCTCAGCTCACAGTACTCTATGTCGTCACTTCCCTCTTAAAAACCTGTTAGTTGATTGTGAGTGCTACACGACACGGTGTAATGTTACATTCCTCAGTGTGATCCACTTCAGGGCCACGTAGTGACAAAAAGCCAGTTAGAAAGTGCCACGGAGGTTGGGAACACACTTGAAATCGGCAGCCTGGGTTAAATTCCTGCCCACTTCTATTTTTACACACTCTTCCCTTGGTCAAAAAAAATGCACAAAAACATATCTTTATAAAAAAGTATACAATATGACTTTAAATGTCAGTGGAGGTGAGACAACCCAGTGTTCATAAGGCCACACAGCACAATGTGACACCTGCAGTAAGAAGAAACACCATGTAAGATGATATACTTATTTTTTTGCGCAACATTTTCAAAAGTTTCTGTACCTTGGGGAAAGTCGTGCTGCGTCTGCCTGGGGAAATTGAACTCCGACGGGACTGCAGACGCAGCACACAGAGACATATTCCTGAAACTGGCGTGGAGAGTGGAGGATGCAAATCCATGTCTGGACATGTCTCTGCACATCTGCCGCTGCAGTTTAGAGAGAGGGAGGCGAGGCCCCCCGCAGACCAGTGGTTCACTGAAGCAATGCTGTGAGTTTCTCATCACTTTATAGTTTATATGAAGAGGTCTCCCTCGTGTGGACAACATGAGAAATTACAGGTTAAGCACAGCAGGTTACTGGATTTCCTCTCCTGTCTTGGTTGTTAGAGAGCAGAAATGCTAACGTTTGCATTATTATTTGGATTTTTATTATTCAGAATGCATTGTAACATTTCTTGAAAGCATTACATCCCGTACATCTCATTAAGTCTCAGTCGATGCAAATAAAAACCAACATCCCCTTTCAAACGATGGAATTCATCTAGAGATTAATCAGTGCAAAATCGCTAAAGCCAAGCTAATAGGAAAAGACATTACAGTTCATAGTTATAATTATCAGAATTCTCCATTTAGATATATTATTTATTTCAGTGTTAAAAAAAGCTATTTAAAAAAGTCTGTGAGAAAACAAAACAAATAAATAAAAAACTAAATTGGCAAAAATCCATTCCGTGCACGTTTGAACGGATTTAGGATAGACCACTCTGACAGAGTCCTTGAGTTCTGCAACAGAAGCATCATTGACATACAAAGTATTTCTCAAATACATATTAATGAGTATTAACACGTGTATTTATGTACGTATGTACATATGTATGTACCCATGCGCACACACACGCATACACAACTTGCATCATCAAGTCATGTTAAATATAACGGAGGTCCCAATTACTGAACGTTTTTTTATGCCAATTTTAGAGTTTAAGGGGTTCCCAGGACCCCAGGCAAGCATTAGGGCAATGGGGATAGGAAGGTCTTTTCTATTCTAAAGGTCCTTTGGCAAAGTCTTCCCATTTCCTCTCCACAGATGTTTTAAATCAGGTTAAAAAGGCATTGTTTTTCTATGCTTGGGACACAAAGCACTGTTGTAGCGATTACAGCGGAGACCATTCAGAGGCACGCATTCACCCAAACCTCCTCGTTTCACTCTATGCGTTTATTACAATACGTCCGTCCAGCTGCTGTTTGTGCGCATTAGCAGTTTTACACCCCTGTCCATTCAACATCATTACCACTACAACTGGTACAAATCACTCCATGACACACTCACACATCACACTCTTCCATTCACATAATAAATATCAGTGCCCTTTTCTTATTCCGAGTGACTCAACATGAATGGGGCATTTGGGGAATTTTTTATTAGCCCTGAATGTCTGTCTTGTAAGTGGTTGTTAGTTCTCAAACATTCTCTTAAAAAACAACATTTCGTTCCATTATGTATCCTACATAATGTGTTTTTAGTCATGTCACTGACAGTGTTTCACACTCCCAAACCCAAAAAGGTTAAAATCGTATTTTTGGAAGAGAAGCAAAAATGTAGCAGACGGCGCACCACTGCTAACTGAAAACAGGGGAAACACTGGAGTGAAGCACTGGCACTGAGAACCTAAAGCGACTAGGTGTCTGATTAACTTAAACCAAGAATGAATGAATGTGCTCCAAGTGCAACTTGAAGACTTCCTTTAGTCAACCACTATAAAATATGACACTCTTAGCAGGCAGGGAAGTGGGGTGTTGGGAGGGGGTTGGAGGGAGGTACAGTGAAGATGGGATGTGGGGTTAGGGTGCATGTGTATGTGTTTTGGGGGTGAGGGGGGTCCATCTTAAAGTTGGGGATGGTCCAGTCTGTTGAGTACCCAGTCTAAGGTCAAGTGGTTGAAATAAAAGGCTTGGCTTAACAAAAGGCCTTCTCTTGCTTCTTTAAGTAAGTGGACCCAGAGTCTGTTTTCTGCGCTGCGTGAATCCTTCTCCTCCTGTCAGCAGTCAAAGACCTCCTCGCTCTGTGTTTTCCTCCTCTGGCGGACTGACTTCTCCTCGTCCTAGTGGGAAAACACATTGTCAGCCACTTAAAAAGAAGAATGATAATAAGCGTATGTGTGTCTGTCACTGTGTGTGTGTGTGTGTGTGTGTGTGTGTGTGTGTGTGTGTGTGTG
>JACXGJ010007860.1:0-28954 GCA_016801105.1 Esox niger
ATTAGGGATAGGATAACTGAAGGCATAAAGGTTTGGGTTAAGCATTAGGGATAGGTTAACTGAAGGCATAACGGTTAGAGTTAAGCATTAGGGATAGGTTAACTGAAGGCATAAAGGTTAAGGTTAAGCATTAGGGATAGGTTAACTGAAGGCATAAAGGTTAGGTTATTGCAGTTATGTTCAAGTTTTGTTCGGTTTGATAAAGGGGATAGGGAACAAGGATCTATGGGATTACGTTGCACAGAAGCATAGAAAAACAAACGTGTGTATGTGAGCTTGTGTGTGTATGTGTGTGTGTGTGTGCTGTGTGTCTAAAGAGGTAGTGGTGACAGTGTTCCTTGTATCAGACCCCATGTGGAGATGGTGTCCTGTCAAATTTGTCAAGTGCAGCTGAGACGTGTGGCTGCCTTTTAACCTTCAGTCATTCCACCAGGAATCCCAGGACAGATTAAGAAACAGAGGAGGACAGGGTAGACACTGTATAATAAAACAACTGTGGTGTGTGTGTTTTTCTGTTTTTCTCAACAGTAGTTTGGATGGGGTTACTACTGCAGAATACACAAAAGAAGTGTAATTTCCTGCAAATGCATTCACTGCTCAGCTCATAATAAAGACCCAGGTATGGTTTTGGTCCATTTCCTGATTTTAAATCATGGCTGCCAGGGAAATGTGACAGACCCAACGCTGCTTCTGTAACCCTGCTCAGACTACACCAGCAGACACAGAGGCGCTTTAGTCAGAATAGATTGGTTTCTGCAACGACAGCTTCTGGGAGCCCCGCTAGGAACGGATCGAGAAAACCCTCTCCCCCAATTCAATGCCATGAGCGTGGGTAAACGCGAAACCATCTTCAAAAACCAGCAGCTAAGGCCAACTTCAACCAACACCCGGTTTCAAAGAACCTGACTCTCTGAATAGCATTGGGCATATGCCCTCACTGAATATTGGCCACCCAGTGTAGACAACCGTGTCCATGCAGGCAAGCAAGAGCCATTCTTAAATTTGCCACTTAGGGGGTGAGAATATATGTAGGGGCGTTTGGCATGTTTACCTGCCTTCAGAGCGTTGAAGCCAAATTGACTGGAGGAGCATAGGTGCAGAACCACCTGATAGCTCGTGTCGAGGCAACAATAGCATTAGCGTGGCGTTAGCATTTGCAACATCCTGGCAGTGGTCCAATGGCCTGTTGAAATCATAACTGCTGCCCTTAAAACACATCCAGAATTCGGACTTAAACCACACCACCAACAGCTTCTTCAAATAACAACTCAGGTACTAAGAGAGACAATACCACTACAGAGAGATACATTTTTAAATAAGTAATAAAATAAGTGTCCAGGACTGCCAATGGGGGGTATCCACACAAAACTCCCATATGATATCACTGAGGCTTTGTTTGAGTCCTTTGCTTTGTGTTTAGTATTCCGACCTGGTAACTAATCCAAAACCACCAGATGTTGTCCCTGCAGAGAGTCAACAGTGTAGTAAACAATTATATTAGGAAATACTGGAGAGTGTCCGCAGACTACCCAAGGTGACATGGACAAAATTCTGATCGAGTAGCGACGGGGAAACAGAAACCGTGTCTACCAGCAGGTCACAGTTTCTCTCATCTCGTCCTCGATAACTCTGCATTTTGTGCTTCGTAGAACATTTCATTTCTCTCCTGCATTTTCTCACAATTTTATACATGTAGCTTAGCCCCCCTGCCTCCTTCCCCCATCTATTCACTTGTTCCCTCTCTCCCGCTCTCCCTCAGCCTGCCTCCACCTATATATCACTCCCGGACTCCCTCCCAATCTCTTTATTTCCCCACCTTTCACGTCTTCCAGGTGGTCGCTATAGCGACCGGTGAAGAGAAGCATTCAAACAACACGTGACAGCAAGACAAACATGACACATTTTCCCCATTCCAAGAGGGGCTGAGGTGTACACGAGTGGAAGCCCTGAACAGGCTCTCATTTCTCATCGCCAGCGTCTGCCGCGAGGGCCGTCGACGAAATTAAGGCTCATGAATAACAATGGAGGACTAAGAGCTACAGACAGCTTCCCCACTGTGCCATATTGACATGCTCCTAGTAAGACAATTACCTGCCATTTCAGCTTTCACAAGCAAGTAAGGCTGGCATAAGAGGCCGCTCTTTGGGCCAATCTGAACCACGATGGAACTCGCCACAGAAAGCGCGCACCAAAGACAAAAGGACAGTGAGGACGCAGTGACAAAACACAGTGACTTACCATCCAATTGGCAACAGACTTAAATAGTATTTGTCTCAAATATGAATGAGCTTAATAAGAAAGCCTTCCCAGTCACCCCGGGTGTTTTCCTGTTGCAGTCAAAAAGCAGCGTGCGCCGACAACGGTGCGTAGTGCACAACAGTTTTGTGTTTCGCGTAAACGGTCTGGTTACATCGAGAACGTGTCCCCCTCAAACACCGGCGCTTTAGCCGACAGCCTGCAGATAGTGTGGGTAAGCTGATGGCAGTCTGAGTATGATGTACGATGTGATTCTTTATATTTTTCAAAATGGAGCCCAACATCAATCACTGTGTCTCCGGGCGTGATTCCTTTGTATTCACTGGAAACGAGGCTCGGCTTCATCATGGCAACGTTAACCACCCTGTGAACTTTCCTCAGCGGAACCAGCGCTGCCGCCCACTAGTCGTGACAGGGAACGGTGTGATTACACGCCATCGCGTGATCGTGTTTACGTGGATGTCGTGGTTACCGTAGCCACGTTTACCACGTACAGGCGTTGGTTGCCACGCCCTTACCCCGCATCTTTGGAAATGGATCACACTGTGGGGCGACCTGACAAATTGTTAATTTGTTGCCTATACAACTGTAGAAACATATCCAGTTTCTATCAACCTGTTCATGGTTGTTGTAATGAAGTAATTCATCACATGAAATTGTTACATATACAGATGAATAGATGATGTCCTATGCATCCCCTTTCATAGAATTTCCTATTATTCATTATTCATATAAACTATGTAGACTAGTGAGATGAATGGGAGCTCTAATTACGGCCATTTAGACAATCAGCACAGAAGTTGTGGCAGTTGTCAAAACAAGTGAAACGTCATCCCTTGGAATAATAATCAAACCATTCTAAACAAGCCCAAGTTACCCTAAAGGATACTGATGTGTGAAGGAACGAAGCCCAGAGACTGTAAAAGCCATCAGAGGGCCCCTGGACAAACGTTCTGGAAAGTGTTACGGGGGGGGGCGCACCCTGCTGTTGAAATATGAGACACAATAATGTGAGGACTGGACAGACGATGCCAGAAAGGCCCTGTGGCAGGTGAGTTGGCTCGGGGAGCCTGGTTTAAAGAGGTCCCAAGGCAGATTGTCCTCCAGAGAGATAGAAAAGGGCACAGAAGCGTCCGGCTTGCTCCCTCGTCTTTCCTCTACTGTGGAAGCAGGTGGCAGCGTTGGCAGGAACTGAGCGCTGCACGTGTTTCAGTGTGCCCTTCGAAGGCAGCGGAGAGACCCACCAAGAGAAAGGCCGACAAAGAGACGACAAACAGCCGCAATACGGTGGGAGGGCACGTCGATAGCCAGGAGGAGGACAAAGACCCCCAGGACCATGGAACTGAGCTCCAACTGGACGGCGTCCCACAGGCAAACGGCTCGAGTTACGCACCAGGTCACCTCACTGGGGTTCAGCAGCTAAGAGTCGAGCCCGCGCTGTCCTCCCGTCGTCTTGAGTACACAGGGCCCGCCAGCGGACAAACAGCACTTGTGCACACACTTAAAGAGCTCGGTGAAAACACAGTTAACTCCACAGCTACAGAGACAACGGGCAAAAACCGCAGAGAGCGCCATCGACTCAATTAGACAAATAGAACGGCTGGCAGTGGCAAAACAAAGAAATAAGACCTGAATCCCAACAAACACCAACGTGAGCCCCCCTGTTCTCATGAACGATGCGAAACCACACCAACACTGAGACAGCAGAGAGCCGAGCAGACAAGCGAAACTATCCGAAATATCACAAATGTACTAATGCACGTTCTCGTAAATGTGGATTGTGCAGGTTCATGGATAAAAATGGTGTGTCTCCTTTATACATAGTGTGGTACTTGGGAGATAAATACGTTGTCTTATTTTCAGGAATTAAGTAGGAAATAGTAGGGCAAAGTGCACTGTCTAATGACTGAAGTCGTTCCTGAGGAAATTAAGGAGCATGGACACTGACCACCCCACCTCTAATGGCAACACATTTTGTGATTTGATGTTATGATGTATGGGTACTACAAATTGTACACACGAGGAGCAGCTTTCATTCCGCCAGCTAATTTGGGCTGTCGAAAATCACTGGGATGTGGCGCAATGAAACAAGGAGACACGGCCGACACCTGGAGCTTGATCCTGAGGGGTAACAGCCTATCAGGTGAATTATTCTATTCAGACATCAATTTAAATTAAAAAGCCCTCAGCAGAAGTGATTAGAGCTGGGATTTACGTCATGGGAAAGTTATTTGGGGAGGCAGGATGCAGGGTACAGAGGGAGTAAGAGAGTAATGGGAGGAATGGTAACGAAGCAAAGAAGAAACATAAATCAAAGAAACATGAAGAAGACGCTTTATCTCCGAGGCAAAGACAAATCGACGCAAAGCTACCCAAAGGTCAAGCTTAGTCGCCCTCCTACTCCTACTACATGAGACAACGCATCGAGAAATTTCCCCCCGTCCCCACGTTCTCTTTGTACACTCGAGGAAGCGACACGCCGTAGCAGACATCAAATGGCTGTCTACTCCCACCTGCCAATTAAGAGGGGAACAGAGGGAGAAGACGGAAAGGAAAAACAACAGAGATTTCGATGAGAGCGCAGGAGGAAAAACTTGGGTTTGATTGTGGGAGCGCAGTTGGTTTGCTCGGTGTGCGGTTTCACCACTGGCACAATGTCTGAATTAGCTCCTTTTCTGGTGCATCCGAGTGAAACCCACTCCCACAGCTGATAAATGGACTGAGCTATCCCCTCCCCAACCACTTCCTTTATTACGTTACAGGGAATGTTTAGCCAGTGACCGCACCATGCAAGGCTATTCATCTGACACTGTATCACGTTGGGACTGAGTTATGTTGAGGTTTCCTGACGAGAAGAGGTTAAAGGTGAACACCTCGCAAATTCATATGTTTTACTTCTTTAACTCGTTGGGGCATACAATAACCAAATGGGATTTGGAACAACTCCAGCACTCTGAAGCGCTAGAGTCATCGCTCTTTCTTTTTTCTCTCTATCCCTAACAATCTGCTCCGCATGGGTAAAACTCCCAAATATTTTCCACTACCAGTTTGGACCCCCTTTTCCCCCTAATCACCGCTGAGTCTTGTCTGGTCTAAGACCCAGGCTTGCTCTGAGTCTGGTAGGGTTAGACTGCCAGGCCAAATGTACTGAGCCTAATTGGCCAAATGGAAATACAGCAGTTTCTTATCAAGCCGGTTAGAGAGAATGGAGTCAGGCAGCGCTGAAAAATGAAACAGGATAATGAATGACGGGTGATGTCATACACAGGGCAAGACGCAGGATTATACAGACGGAATATGAAAAGCACAGTATGGAATCAAGGTTGGATCAGCGGGGAAGGTAAACACGCACAGCTGGGAATTGGGCTTAATATTCCCAAAGTAATGATCAGTTTGGGTTTCATTTTATTGCTTGTATATTATTTGTTTTCCAATGGGGGGATATAAATGTTTTAATTGTGCTTTTCCTGTCAGAGCTCTTTTCTCTTTGGTATAAATCTGCAAACCTTTCTTTGTGGTGTTTCATTTTGGTAAATACATGTTTTTGGTGCACACATGATTTTGGTACATGGTACATACGTAATTTTGGTACATACATGATTTTGGTGCATCAACACAACCACAGTTTGAGGGGAAAACAGTAGATTCACGATAGGTTTGTCGGCATTGCCCACAGCACAAGTTTATGAGCAAGAATAGCTAAGTAACATTTCAATGGTAAACTGCTATGCCATATAAACCTCATAGTAATTTCGCTGTTCGTGTTATTAAGACTTCACACAGCACACAATGTCCTCAGTGGGAAATGTATGGGCAAAACACACTACCTCAGCGTTTTGGAGGCTGGAGATTTCTTTCAGAAAATAACCCTGCATCCAATCTCTTGGGTGTGTGTGAGAAGCCAAGAACCACACATGCAGTCTGATAGCTATGATTCAGAGAATAAATGAATGCATGAATTCATCTCTTTGTTTGAGGAGTTAAAATGCTAATGCAGGTCTTGACTTTATACAACAGAGACCCCCTGGAGGGGCTTTGCATGGCCATTGATCACACTACTTGCTCATCTGCTCAGCATGGTAAGATCCCTTTTCATTTCAGTGGTGGGTGGTTCTCCCTCTCATCCGTCTTCATAATCTCTATCCTACCTCACGCTCAGCCGAATAATTTACTTAGATATTTTCAACACCTAGCCAAACCACATATCTTATATTGCAACTCCCCACCGAAATTAGAAAATATTGTGTGTAATTATTCTACAACTGATCAAGCATTATTTATATTTATTTATATATACACAAACACACATGTTATATATATATATATGTGTGTGTGTGTGTGTGTGTATTTATTTATTTAACTGTTAACAAAATCACATATACTGTTGTCATATTGAGGTGTGATACAGAAATGACAAATGGAAAAACATGTTGGTAATGTAGCACAAACAAAACATGTATATTCGTCTCCTGAAGGGCACGGCACCCTGAGGTATCCACCACAGTAGGTTGGGGCTGCTTTACTCTCTTGTCAGGGTGCGTGCATTTGGATCAAATAACTCACCCACGCTATCTACTTCATTCTAATTTTGTGTTTCTCCGGTCTCATTGTGTTTGCCTGGGAGCGGACACAACCCCGCTCACTGCTTGTGTGAAGCGAGATCCTTGCCTGTGCAAAGACCACACAGCCGCAGACATCCAATCAAGACGCAAAGACCAACCAGACTTTGAATGCGAGAGAGAAATGAAGGAGATGCAAAGTTCAGAGGAAAGGAATAGAAACAGAGGGAAGATGGGGGCAGGGGGTTCTCTATTTATACCCTCTTCTCCTCCAAGGAAGGGGGGGTCATACGGAGGCGTGACAACACCGCTATCAGCCTATCAGGCGTTCCTTTAAGGTACTGGGCGAGGTCCGCGGAGATGCTGGGTGATATACGACTTTGATATTGCCTGTAATTACTGGCCATGAAGGCCACAAAGCCTTGGGGGAAGCAACGAGGGGACACAAAAGAGAACAGGTACCGGGACTCAGATGAGAAAGGGCCGAGGCTGCCGTTCGAAACCGCGGGCGTCGGCTTTTTGAAGTGCAGCGCGTCGCTCGCGCGTTCGCCGAGATCAAGCCCGACCGATAGGACACCGGTGTGCTGTGGTAGAGCGCAGACGGAAGCACTTCATACGAATCGTCTCGCCTCACCGTGCACTTCACCAAGGGGAGATTCGGAGAGTCCCCAAAATAAAAAAAACGCCGGCCTAGCTCGTGTCCAAAAGCGTAGGCGGACGAAAGCGCGGTAATTGTCGCCAATCACCCCCCAAATTAGTCCCGGTGTCATACGTTTGAATTACAATATCATTAGCCAACTTCCTGTCACAACCCCGGCTCCACACACAGGTGACACCTCTTAGAGCGGCTGCGATTTTCCAGACCCGTAATGGCCGCCACATGCAGGAGTGTTAGTAATGACTCGGAGCCATTCATCCTGTTGGGGGCATGGCGGGGAGACAGCCTTCATTTTGAGATGCATTACGGCACTCACCGGCACGGCGGCGTGCTATCACTCAGACAGGAGCTATTAGACCTTGCCTAAAAGACTTTAATGGAACCAAACACCTTGATGTAGGAACCTCAGTACACAACCCTCCTTACCCTGGGTGGGGAGGTAATGCTATTATTACCAATATCAACGGGACGCCTTTTGAAAAGTTTGTGGGAACGGGGGATGGGAAAGGTGGTTGCACTAACTAAATGTGTATTGACGGAGAGCGAGCTAGGTGACATGGATGGGTATTTTTCTATTGATGGATGTTTGCCTTGGCTTAGAGTCTGAGCTCCGGGACACGTTAACAGGACGAAAGTGATACCCAGACCCTGCCAGTGAAAATGACTTAGCCAGTGCCAGCAGAAGACAGGTGGCTCTTGGGCTGTAATGAAATTCCAAATGGGGGAACATTCCATTCACAGGGAGGAAGAGGCACAGCAGGAAATGATATGAAATACCACAGAAATGTGCCCTCAGTCCCTGGTCGGTATGACAGTGGCTAATTTGTTTGCAGGACATGTGTGTATGAAGCCAATAGCCAATATGCTTTACACGTAAACACCTAAAAGAAAGAGATGAAAAAATGGATAAGTGAAAGTTTGCCTGGCTATTTACGATTTATTGTAACCTTTAAAAGTATTTTAACCATTGTGGCAATGTTTTTTTTGTTATGTAATACATGTATAATCTGATCAAAGCCAATTTAATTGCTGTGCGGTATATTGTCTAGAAGCATGTCAGAGTTGGCAATGCTGTGGTGAGCATTCCATTCTTCTATGTGTATTTTTATCACATATCCTGTCAGCGTAATCAGACGAATATGCCAAAGAAATACAGAGCAAGCAGCTTTTTGACCTGCTTTCCATCTCATATCAACATCTGCATTATCTGTCCATTGTGTCTGAAGCAACTGTTTTCTGAGTTTCTGGGTTATTTTCTTTGCTCCTGGGGCTTTTTCTGATCCTCCCCCCCCCCCCCCTTCTAATTAGCTTAGCTACAAGGATGCTAATGTGTTTGCTTCGCTGCTAGTCCTACAAGCACCACCTAAGCCCCCACCCACAACAGTCATTGTGGCCGTGCCAACGTTGCCACCAAACACAATAACTGCTTGCTTTAAATCTCTGAGTTGCGTTACACTTGATGTCCGTCTACCTTTTGTACGTCGCCTCCACGGGCTCTGTGATGCTAAAGAAAGGACTGCGGATTCCTGACACTCTTCGTCTCTTGTTGTCTTCTTTGTTGTCGACTGTTTCTTCCTCATCTCCGGTTCGATTCATTCCGGCAGGGATTAGTGTTCTGAGTGGGCGGTGCGGGAGGGAGAACTAAGAAGATGCTATGGGGCGGATCAATTATCTGACAGTGGTGTTTAGACCTACCTTTTTATCCCTACTTCTCACAGCAGTGCGTATCTCATCTTTGTCATGCCATACACTTAAAGTGAAGGGAGAGGCAGTTAGATAATGTGCAGAACGTCATTAGTATTCTCAAACGGGTGGCATATGGAACGCTGGGTTTGGAAAACGGGGGATGTGTCAACTCTGAACAGCAATTTAGATAAACCTTATCTCTGTGGAGTGCTCGTAACCTATTCACAATGACAGGACTGCGGGAAGAGTCACAAATTCTGGCGCATTTCAGCAGAGGGCTTGAACCAAATCCTGTATAAATCTACGGAAAACGGTTTCACAGAGAACCAATGCCTTAGTTACCGTCTTTTGTACCTAGCAACAAATTAACCAACACAGAACTAGAAGAACTCTATATAAAGACTGTAATACTGAAAATAAAATGTGATTCATTTTCTTATATAAAGCACATTGGCCGCATATTTGCTCAAAGCCTCTATGATTTGTGCACATTTTGTTAATGTAAACCATCAAACGGTGTGCACATTCTCCTAAATCACTGTCAACAGGCTGTATATGATCCATTGGCAGTGACAGATTGGCCATCCATTTCAGCTTCATCCACAATGTAGCCACAGCTACATGGACAACGATTTGTAAATGGGTTAAATGAATAGATGGCTTGTATGTCCAAGACAGGGATGTATGAGATTATTTCAGAATACGGTCTATTCAAACCAAAACAAACCAAAAGTATTTCTCCCCAAAAATGTGAACCTTTGCGGAAAACACCTTGTAATTCCGATCTCTAAACAAAAACAAAACCTCCTCATCGTAAAAGATCTTTGTAATGAAACATGCAACGTGTACTGTATACACTGGATTGGAACTTGCTTTTCAGAAATGTGGAAATCCATAACAGCAAGAGGCGCCTGGAATATAAGTGGGGATCGCCTCAGAGACAAAAAAGTATCTCAAGCAGAGTAACAATCAATTTAATATCCAACTAGACCTAATTCAGAAACTGAAACGGAATACCAAAAATCAACATTGGAGAATTGCCTATTATACTGGTTCCCCCTGAATGAAACGAGTTAATTCACAAAATCCCCCAGACTCTGGTCTACAAACCCAAGACAGAAGCTTAGTATAAGGTAGCCAGTTCTTTTGGGTGGTTATCAATTAACGATATCATGCACAGACAATTTGTGAATATTAATGATAGAAAGTTAATAGAGTTTTTATCTCTGATGAGTGATGCAACAATGTAGGGGTTGGGAAGGTAATAGATATACAGCAGATAGATATACAGTTCTAGAGTCTCTCCTCTGGGACATGACCTTGTAGGAGTTGGGTAGGCAGCAGAAAAATATATTTCTAGACTCTCCCCTCATAACAAATATCTGTGAGATATATAGATATGGAGTTTCAAAATTCTCACCTTTGGGACATAATCTTGTAGGCATCGGGCAGGTAGCACCGGGTATTCTCCATCTGGGCCGGGTCTGCGTCACAGATCTTGTCATCCGTGCGGCCGTAGTTAGCGCTCTCGATCATGATGACGTCAGTGCCTGGGCAGCGCAGCTCGATGGGGTAGCTTTCACACGACAGCTCCCTCCTCACCACTGCCATTGGGACGGGCGCTCGACTAAAGGCTGTAGTGTGGGTACAGAGGGAAACAAACATCAGTAACCCTGCATAACCCCAGGTTTATCTAAGCATTAGCAGGAATCAAACCCAGGCCCCTCAATGGGCCACGTAATGTAACTGTAAGACCAGGAATTTAGAGAGAAATGGACAGAGAGTGAGGTTAGGGCAATTTGGGAAAAGACACACAATGGAACGTATCAGGCGGTGATGGGTTATTAGGCTTGTACAGTTTGGCGTCCACTGAAATTGGAATAGGGTTGTCTGAGCTGAAAGAACACCTTATCACAAGGTAATACAAACATGAAAGTGACTAAAAGATAACATCTTCCTATTATTAACACTTTTGAACTGATGTGCATTTTGTGCACATTCTGAACACTATCTAAAAGATACCCGGGCCTCGTTTACTCCTGCATAAAAATCCGATCCAACGATGTGGTCCTTACAGGGTATATTATAGAGCAGTGGTTGTTAGGCTTATCTCAAGTTGCCATCTGAGGTTTTTCAGTCAGTCTTATTTCTTAGGCCAGCATGATCGCCCACTGGATCGCATAGTTGACTCACCTTTTTCTTTGTACTACGACAGCCCTGAAAATGGCTGTGGGTTGTGTGAGAGGGAGGACAATGATGATCAAGATAGCCAGGGAGGTGGGGAGAGTAGGTGGCGAGCATGCGAACTGTGCTGACGATGACCATCCAACCAGTTACACAGAGATATGGGGAGGGCAAGAGGGAGTGACACAGAAACAGGAGTGCAGAAGGAAATAAGAGAGCAGAGTAAGAGGGCTTATTTGATAAATAAAATGTCCCAATCTAACGCGAACCCTAACCGCTTCTGCCAACGAAGCGGGTGATCAATTGATGCATCAGTCATGAGTTAAGAACTGATTGCAAAACAACAGGTGGCCGTGCCTGCTTCACAAGATAAGGTGTCGACCGGGGTCAAAGTGCCAAGCTGCTAGCGCCTTGGCAGAACTCACGTCGTTTACCTCAGGCAGCCGAACGTTAACAAACCAGACCCGAGGCTGCTGTCCGTCCGGCACATTCTGCTTTTCCTCCAGGCCGCGGAACGGAGGGGCGACTCCTGGGGTTTTGTGTTTACAGTGGGAATGAAAAATGAGTGGGAAACATAAACGTTGGGCTGAGCGAGCGCAGGGACCGTGACAGTTATGGATTTTCATAAACACCCCTTAACAGAAGTGTCCATGTTGCAGCAGCAACACTGGACAATGTCTACTGCAGGCATTTATCATGGGATGGAAGCCAGGAAGTCTGCCAGGAAGTAACACAGAATGTGAGTGAGTGAAAGTCTGTGTGTGTGTGTGTGTGTGTGTGTGTGTCATTCTAGCAAGTGACCGCAATGCCTTCGTGAAGTGATTCGCCCCCACAGAGGTACCAGTAGATTTCCCTGCAATCTCAGCAGTTATAGCAATCTAAAGGTTTTCCTGGTACCACTTTGAAACATCTCCCGCCCATCTAACTGAAAGAGTAGACAGTGACACAGAGTGACTTGTAACAAGAAGCTGTTCAATACTGTGTCATTTCATTTTGCCTCATAAATCATTCAAACTGTTGAGTGGAACCACTAGTCACGGTTGAGCTGCAAAATGGCACCCGATTCCCTGCAAAGTCCCCTACTTTTCACCAGAACCTATAGGGAGTTTGTAGGGGACAGGGCCACTAATTGGAACTCAGCCTGCATCCGTATTGGCTCCTTACTGTGGTGGGTAGAAGCCAGTTGCCATTGTAACAGACATTGCAGACAGTTGGAGTTATCAATTATCCCTCACTTAATGAAAGGGTTCTCTCTCGCTCTCTGACAACGAATGATCCGGATCATTTTAAATATCTACTTCCAGTCGAGGGAGATTAGAAGAACAATATATTTGATGGGTGATTGACAACCAGGCATAGAGAAAGAAATATGTATTTAATGAGAACTATAAAATGACATTTGAAATATGGCCATGGAGATGTCGTATACGTAGCATATAATAATATATGAAAGTTGGTCCATGAATCTACTTTAGCCAACATGTTTTATAACCCATTGACTTTTAATGAGCATGTTCACTGTCAACATAATGAGCATAATTCTACCTAAAATACATTATTTTGGAAAGTCAGGGAGCAGGCAGCATCAATACATAAAGCTTTAAGAGAATGACACCCTCCACATGATAAAACCTTACTGTGATTGTCCCAAAAACCAGACTGCACAGTATTTGCATGGATTCACCTGAAGACAATTGCAAGAATTGTTACCATACACACGTCCGTGAGCATATGCTCTGAGAACGCCAACAAATAATTATTTTTTAAGTTATTCTGTCACTGTGATCCCTGAAATCAATAAATGATTTCATTTTTATCGTATTTATACCACATAGTGCTTTATGTTATTCTTTTGCTATGGATTAGATCATTCTCAAACGCCGCGCCACATCAATTTTATAAGCAGATTGGAGCTCTATTGAAGGGTCAACCTGTGCTTTTCAGAATAGCGTGTCTACACACGAATTTGCTCTCTGAGTCCCATTGATCTATTTCAATACACTAGGTCAAGAGAGTGCAGCAGTCACTCTCTGAGGCAACAGGAGCAAATTGATCGATGTGCAATTCACAGTATGCCGTCCGAGCTTGCCAGAAATCAAAGAAACTCGTAGGAAAGATAATGACGTTTTTGCAGTTTATGGTATGGCAGGCATGGTTAATAATATATGCACCACGAGTAACACGCCAGTACATGGTCTATTGGCACAACTGTAATAAGTCTCAAACTTCAAACATCCAGACATGTAGAGATTCAAAAGTTTGCCGGAACCAATTTCTAACAGACTAGCAACATCAAAGGCTTGTTAGACCAACACTGAGATAGATAGCTCTAATAGGTTATTCTTGAAGAGTCAAAACTAGTGTAGCTTCCTAAAGCCCGTGTTAAGCAAGGCTAACTTTACAATGCTGAATCGACAAATGAAACTCTCCCCTGGCTGTATTGATTGAATTATTCCATTTAAATTGGTCTGAATAATTTGCATTTGCAGGCGAACGCTTTTATGTAGATCGCATTTCCTTCCCCATTGACAAATTACTGGGCTATGAGCATGACTCCAACATTCAAAAGACACGGGGACAAGACTCCGTCACCCAAGTCATCTTTCTCCCAAAAGGAAACAGCGATGAAAAGCAATCACAGAGCCAGATTCCCTAATATGCTAATGTGAGCAATTACCCAAATGCCAGAAATAGGCCCGAATTATCAGAGCAGTCAACAATTATATTGTAATTACATTTGTACCCAGTTGCGCTGGATAAGGCCTCGGATACCAGGGCTGCAAACAGCAGCATCCGGCTTGTATGCCCACATCATTATCCGCGTCCACACATACATCCAGCTAAAAGCAAGATGAAGTCTTATTGAAAGTCATCCCAGACACCTAAGTCCTCAGATCTATTCTGTTGCACTCTCTCTTTTTGTAATACTTTAGAGGCATATTCAGCTGTAGGTTTTCTCATCCTCCCGAGATTTTCCGGTCGAATAGGAAAGTAAACGAGAAAAACTCCCTGGATAGCATTTTACGGTCATCAAAAACAACATTGCTTTTTATTAACTAGTCTAAAAGTGATAATTAGCAAATTTCCAACTGATAGGAGCGACTCTTTCGTACCGACACATCGCAATTCACGAATGAATATTTCAATCAACTCAAATTCTCCTAAAAAGGGCATCGGAAAGGTCACTGGAAGTAATGGCTGCACTGGAAAATGTCGCTCTTTTCCAGGCTTTCAAATCACTCGCAGGGGTCGCAAATTGAAAACCAAAAGATGAGCTCTGATTGCGAGCCTTGAATGCGGATTCACTTTGGTAATGGGGGGAAACTGAATGCCCTCAAGAGGGCTTGCATGTGGGGCAGCAGGGAGGCCCTGGGGTCATTGTAAACCAGCCCGGACCCCTTCCACTGGGGACTTCAGCTCAAACAGAGCTGACTAGCAATGACATTTAAAAGTCACCATTAATATCAAAACAGAGCCCCAGGGTCATGCATTTTAGTTAATCTCCCAAGAAACAGAAAAACCTTCAGATGGAATGGTGGTGGGGGGCACAGTGAATGCAGAGATTAGGATTAAAGAGTTGATTTGTGTAAATGGTTGTAGTAACGGGGATAAACACCGGTCATACACTTTTAATTGTCTTTCTAAACAGACGGGTATATACCACAAGGTAGCCATGTCCTGCCTGCACTGATTCCCCTGATCCCCAAGACACCAAAACAGTAGCTAGCAAGATGGAAAATGTGTTTTGTAACTGTCTGTTTAGCGTCAACCACCTTTCCTAATGCCAGGTCTTTCCGGACTTTTCCTTTCTTGAAGTCCATTGTGCTGGCCTTGGTCTTATAGAATCCTCAACAAGTTCTCGGTTCAAAAGCGACAAGCATACACAGGCGATTATTTGAGATAAAAGGGAAATATACTTTTAGCGTTGAAGCATCATCCTGAGTTGTTTTGGTCAATGTTTCATTTTTTTAGCTTTGTTGATTTGTGCATAAGAAATATACTGCAGTCCCCAGACACAGCAAATGAAATGCCTCAAAACTTCCCCACAATAAACTAGAAAACCATTTCATGTTTTTGGGTTCGATCAAAACATGTCAGTGTAAACAGACCACTGACACAATTTTAATCATAAATGCCTATCGCTTAAACTGTGTTTTTTTGTTTTCAGCATTTTATGAGGAGATGGTTTAGAATATGAGTTTGACCATACTGCTTGACAGTCAAAAGTGGAAAAACTTGTCTAACATCCTAAAAACTAAATATCCCTTTAAAACACCATCTGAAATCAAGCCCAGATTGGGAAATATGCCAAGCAAAAATCCCAGTATGAAAAATATGTTGAGCTGGTATCATGAAGAGATATAAGATTTCATCCCGGGAGGCAGCTCATTTCCAGCAGAAAACTGCACAAACCAAAGCAGAGGGCGGCCAATTCAAATGAGCTCTGATTGAATTGAATTAATGAGAGACGGAGGGAGGGCGGGACGGATGTAGAGAAGGGCTGTTTCAACACATCAAACGTCTGTCTTCCCTACATCGTTGGATCTGCCCGGCCCACAAAGCCACTTATTAATTGGCGCATGAATCATGATGTTGTTATTCGATTACAGCAGGTGGAGACAGTCAAACCCACTTGTGCCTTACAGCAAATTATACTGCATCACCTATGGCAACCTGAAACAGTTTATGGAAATAGAAGGGAGGTTTACTTTGTTTGCATTCTGAGGTAAAAACATTTCCAAAATTACATTGAATTTAATGTGAGAAACTAGCATCATTAGTTAAGTGATAGCCAGTCTATGACCTCACTTTCAAACGATGTGATACGTAGGCATTTACCCAAACACTATTTACATGCTCCCAATTATGGTACCGGAACCCAAGATGTGTCTGATATTCCTCGTATGAAATGCCTGTACACAATACTAAACCGGTTTCTCTCTGTGGGTCCGGGTGTTTCAGTGGATGCTGGTGTAGAATGCCCTTCAAACCAAACAGATTACAGGCTTCTGACGCCTCAACTGACGGGAGCACTAATACGGGAAAACACCTGGGTCCGTACACCAGGGGAAATAGTCCATTCATTTTGTCCCCACACCTCTTCATCAACACTTATCTTCCCATGTCTGGCAACATGCCACGCTTGTCAGTATAGGGGAGGTGAGTACCGCTCGACAGAGCTAGAGACGTGACATGACCTCACCTTTCAAATCACAGTCAGCATTGTCCGGAGAGGAAATTAGCTTTTTTTGCATCAGCGAATTGGCGAATTACTCCCAAGGTAATTTACAGGGGAACGAAATCAGCAGTGTCAGTGGCCGGGACTGTATCGACTGCCTGAGTAACAACTAAAGCCTGCTACTCTTGCCCCGAAACGGCAACAGCCCCTTTGAATGGATGAATTGGATGTAGCTCATGCAGGTTTGGGATCGGAACATTGAGCAAGACAAATTGCGGTGAAGGCTTTCCATATTCACATTGCTACAAGACAGACAGGGAACATTTCAGAGTGAGTCTCAGTGACTCTCTCATTAAGTGTTGCTACACACACTTGGAACATGGAGGTAAAGTGACTTTTCATCCGACGGGGGTTAATTTAATTAAATGCTACTCAATTCATTAAGTGCTGAGCCTTAGCAAAACCTAAAACAACAAGATAAAAAAGAACACCGCTCTTCAGGGCTTGATACCAAGCTTCAATAACAGAACTATTGTTGACTATGGGGATGTACATTTTTCTTCAGCCCAAACAAGTTAACGGATGATTCAGGTTTATGGATACTTCAAGTTTAGGGCGTTTGGTTTAATGACTTAGTGTTTAAAAAAAAATGTATACCGTGAAAGGAAACACACATCATCTTAAAGCTCCAATTTGGAGTGGATGTGTAATAAGTTGTTTATATGTGCATACACTACGAATAGAATCAACGTAATACCTCAATTACAGTAGCAACGACTCTGAATGGGAGTGGTTTTGATTGACGTGGGGCACATGGTGGCACCGACAGTACATGCCGCCATATTCAGGGACGGGGACTTGTACAACCAGGGGTCATAAATTACAGAAACCATCTTAAAGAACCAAAAGTATCGAGGAGAAAAGAAAAATACAAGATGTTCATGAAAGACTCTCTAGATGTGAACTCAGTTGAAGAGTATGTCCTGCTTTGAATCTTTAAACCCTAGATGGTTCAAGCCAGAGGAAAGCCTAGGGAGTTGGGAGGCTACTGCTGTAGCGGTAGCTCACGAGAGAGAGAGAGAGAGAGAGAGCAAGTCAGGCTTTGTTCATCTATGCATCACATTGACATTGTTTGGCTGTGTCCTCTCCTTTCATCGTCCCTCTCTTCGCCTGACGGCAACCCTGTTGCACCTCAGTATCTATCTGGGGACTTTATCGGCCCAAACTAACACCCCGTCGGCCCCCTCAAACCACCCAGACACAGACATGTGCACGCACTCAATGAGAGAGACACTCTGAATCTTTCTCTCTCGCTCTCTTTGCCGCTCGGTCTCGCTGTACGTCTCGTCTCCCTCGCTCCCCCCACCCCCGCCTCCCCCGCTCCGCTCACTCGCTCTTGCGTTCACTCTTTTTCAAACACACACGCACGCCTCCAGAGTTGGCATGACTCAACTCGCCCCGGCCTCAACAGAGTTTAATTGAGGTCAACAGGAAAAAGAAGGAATAGTCTTTTCTCACATGGACGACTGACGCAGCACAGACAACATCCAGCAGCAACACCTGACTGCGCACAGGAAGAACCCAACTGTAGGTCCGTGAAAAAGACTAAGACTCACCACCCAGTGAACATCTTGTTTTTATTTTCTGCCCCTTTTGACTTAGATTTTTTCAGACGTACTATGTACTACATCTGTATTTTTCATGTGAATTTTCCATGACTGGAATACTATAGTCACATAAAAATACCATCCATCTTGACCTGCTTAGATCTTTTATTAAATTATCTGGGCTTAGGCCCGGGATATCAAACCAATGTACACCGTGGGCCACATTCAGTCTTTAACAAGGTCCACAGGGCCGCAGTAGAAATCTTTATACGCTACTACCTCACCGTCATATTTTGCTCACAATAGTCCTTTATCGATAGTGTATTCGGATTTAAGACGCTACCTGCATTTCTAGATGTAATTTTGCTGATTACTAGCAAGGCGGACACAGAAACGGCCTCCTTTACAGACATTAACAGTAAATCAACCCAAATGTAACCCTGAGCAAACCTTTTGTGAGTATATTTTCCAGAGGTTTTCCTATGACAAAGGCGATCATTTTTTCACGAGAATAAATAGAAAAACCCACATTGTTGTAATGTACAGGGAAAACTCCCAATGTTCCGACATGAAAAGGCATCTAGGCCTGATCTTAATTGCATCAACTGTGCCATTGTAAGCACAGGCGGTGTAAACACAGCACAATGCACGACAGCGACATCGCCCTCCTGTTGACAACCACCACACAACTGATAATAGTCTCTTCAGCCACAACATTATGTGGATTGCCAACACGACGTAACAGAAAACCAGTGGGCGAGGCCCTCATTTTGTTTGTCAATGGGAGAAGGACCTCATAAACGAACAGGAAAGCACTTAATCTGTTTTGACCTCAATCAGTCGACACAGAGATTAAACTCCCGACGCTCGCTCACACTCTGCCCGACATTCCAAAGGGCGCCCTATTCATGTGCGGTGCCCGTTCGGGTCTTGCCACAGTAGTGCACGACGGAGGGAACAGGGTGCCATTTGAGACTCGAGCTCTTTCTCTTCGTATTGTGTATTCACCGGCAGCAGCCACGGAGAAGACGGGGACTGGGAGCTAGGCAAGTCGTTTTCTGCAGCAAGAGGAACAAATATTGGATAATGCATTTTACATAAAGCCCATGTTTGCTGGGTATGAAAACCTGTTCGTCTGTTATGAACCGAAAGATCCAGTAGTGCATGTGTATGGGAATCGGGCAACGCGTATGGGAATCGGGCAACCCGTATGGGAATCGGGCAACGCGAATGGGAATCGGGCAACGCCTATGGGAATCGGGCAACGCCTATGGGAATCGGGCAACGCCTATGGGAATCGGGCAATGCATATGGGAATCGGGCAACGCGTATGGGAATAGGGCAACGCATATGGGAATCGGGCAATATGTACGGGAATTGGGCACTATCTGAAAGAACGTAAGGAACAGAGGACTTAAAATGTTCTCTGTGGGCTTGGTGAAAAGCTAAGTTTCCAAGTGCTATATCCTCAGCTACTTGTTTGACAAAAAACCCACGCATTCTATTTGTTTGAATTCATACTGGATGTTTAATATCACTAATGGGGAAAAAGATTATATATAATTACACTGATCAGTCATAACATTATGATCACCTGCCTAATATTGTGTCGGTCACCCTTTTGTCAAAAAAGTCCTGACCCATCGAGGCATGGACTCCACTAGACCTCTGAAGGTGTGCTGTGGTATCTGGCACCAAGACGTTAGCAGCAGATCCTTAAGTTGTGAGGTGGCGCATCCATGGATCGGACCTGTTTGTCCAGCACATCCCACAGATGCTTGATTGGATTGAGATTGGGGTAATTTGGAGGCCAAGTCAACACCTTGAACATGTTGCTGTGTTCCTCAAACCATTCCTGAACCATATTTGCTTTGTGGCAGGGCGCACTATCCTGCTGAAAGAGGCCATTGCCATTAGGGAATACCGTATCAGTGAAAGGGAGCACATGGTCTGCAACAGTACTTAGGTAGGTGGTACGTGTGTCAAAGTAACATCTACATGACTGGCCAAGGTTTCCAATCACACTACCTCCACCTTCCCACAGTGCATCCTGGTGCCATGTGTTCTGCAGGTGAGCACACACATCCGACCACTAACGTGATATAAAAGGAAATGTGATTAATCAGACCAGTTCTGATTCTCATGTGCCCATTGTAGGCGCTTTCGGCAGTGGACAGGGGACAGCATGGGCCCCCTGACTGGTCTGCAGCTACGCAGCCCCATACGCAACAAACTGCGATGCACTGTGTGTTCTGACACCTTTCTATCAGTACCAGCATTTTTCAGAAATTTGAGCTAGGGTAGCTTGTCTGTTGGATCGGACAAACGAGCCAGCCTTCGCTCTTCGCTTTTCCTTACTTGGACCACTTTTTATAGGTACTGAGCACAGCAGCCCGGGAACATCCCACAAGAGCTGCAGTTATGAAGACCCAATCGTCATGCCATCCCAATTTGGCCCTTGCCAAAATCGTTCAGATACTTACGCTGGCCCATTATTCCTACTTCTACACATCAACTTTAAGAACAGAATGTTCACCTGCTGCCTAATATATCCCAGCCCCTGACAGGTGTCATGATAACGAGATAATCAGTGTTATTCACTTCACCTGTCAGTGGTCATAATGTTATGGCTGATGGGTGTATATATATTTATATATATATATATATATATATATATAGATATACAACTCTGGAAAAAATGTAAGAGACCACTGTACCCTTTTCTTGCCTTTCCAAAAAAAAGGTGCAGTGGTCTCTTAATTTTTCCGGAGCTGTATATCTCATAAATTTTCACTTTATCATTTATTTCCATAGACGTCTATGTGGGTATTAGGAAACAAATGTGAACATATTTACATAAGCAACCCTAATTAGTTGATCTAGGAAATGGAATTTGTGAAAGACGCTCCCATCTTCACCAGCACTCCTCTGGTATGACACGTTGAGTGAATACACTCGGTCGTTGTTACACTTTGTTCGGGCAGGTCACATCCATTGTACTAGTCCCTGTCTACAGGCAAGAGCAAGAACCAAGTGTCAGGGACAATACACTGCCGGTCTAAGCAATAAGGAACCGCGCTGCAGGTCTGTTTTGAGGGGAGTCGCTCCAGAGAACCTCAAGGACTTGGAATCTGTCATTGGACTTAGCAAGGAACATGTAGAGACACTTGTCTGAACAGTGGCTATTAAACACATCCAAATAAGAGACTGTGGAATCATTGTAATCATCCTACAGAACTGAAAGCGCACCATTGCATATGAAAACCGATGGAAGATTTGGGGCGAGTACAAACAGGCCAGCTAGGGTTTAGGCTCAACGGAAAATTAACTGTTGAACAAGGTAAGCAGGACTTTCTCAGTGCTGTGTGTCCCAGTCTGTGCATCACTGTGTACGTAAAATGATCCGACTACACAGACGTCATGGTGAAAGCACAAGACATTCAGGTGGCACAGGACATTTGGTATGCACCACTTATACAGTGGATATAAAAAGTCTACACACCCCTGTTAAAATGGCAGTTGTTTGTGATGCAGAACCCCTTTAAGGTGACATATAACGTGAATAGTTCTATTGAAAAACAAACAGAAATCTTTGAGGGGAACAAATGAAAAATAATAACCTTACAATAACCTGGTTGCAAAAGCGCGCACACCCTCTTATAACTGGGGATGTGGCTGTGTTTGGAATTAACCAATCACATTCAAACTTAAATAGAAGTCTCATTCTTCTGCATCCCCAAAAACCTGGCATTTTAACAGGGGGGTGTGTAGACTTTTTATATTCACTGTAGCTCCTGAATCAACAGGTAAGGGTTTGTTAATTAGTTAATAAGTTGATCCAGGTGTGCTAACTCTGGGATACATTTGATTGATGGAATGGCTCGGGGGGCCCCAGGAGAGGTCCGGGAACCACTGACTTATAGCACACTGAGTCCACATCACCCACAGTACAGCAACTGCAGAGCCCGCAGTGGTACAGCTCCACGGCGCGTGGTGAGGTCGGCCAGAACCTCTACAACGGAGCACGCTGCCTTCCCTTAAGGATATTTACTCATCACAGTGCTGAAGAAAGGCCTCCAAAATCTTCATGGACATCAGCTACCTGAGCCTTTAGCTATATGTGCTGCCAACTAAAAGAACGAGTCGGTTCAGAAGGATCAGAACCAGGACAGGGAGACTGAGAGATGTTTTCGCACACAGGCCAGCCGATTGTTAAACTAATTGCCGATCTGTGCAGCCTTTTGACACACACAATCGTTTTCACTCAGATACTACGCAGACGTAAAACCTTATACCCCACGCATTCCAACCACACGGCCATGTTCATTGTCATCTCAGTTTTTTATTTTATTTATGCATATCCTCTTTACTCTGCTGCAGTACTTGTAAATATGTAATTTCTAGTAGTGTGGATTTTCTCTTTATCGTTTTATACATACAATATAGTTTTATTTAACTGACTGTTTTTTTGGGAGCTGATTAGCATTTGGCTAAACTCTGCTACTGTATAATGTGTATGCAACCAACCAATCTTTAAACTTGAATTAGAGCCAGATAAACCGTCATTAGTAACAATCAGATCACATCGAAAGTTCACCTGGACAGGCTGAAATTCCAGGCATTTTTCTTTTCTTCAAACAGCTCTTATACAATGGAAGGGAAAAAAGTTATTATAGTAATTTTCTGATTTCTATTTATACTGACCTAATAGTGTAAGAATAGCGTTAACAAAAGCGACAGAAGATCTGTTTTTGAACCTGCACTGCCACGTCACTTGAAATTCACTAAAGTCTTCTTTAAATAAGTTATAAACATACTGTTTCATTGAAACTAACAGCAAGTACAGTAATCTCCATCTTATGCTAAAGTCATTTATATATTCCAAATTCCATCCTTCCTGTCTAACGCAATTTTTGCAGTAGTTTAATATCCGAGGGGTAAAAACCATGAATTAATACCAATGAAGTCCCCAAGCAGTAGTGTTTACTTACATAATGAAGAACACTAATTATTCAAACGTGTAAATTAAAATGGGTTTTCATGCATTTGCATATGTACTCCGTTAATCAAGTTAAAAAAGTAATATTTCATATTAATATTAATGGCAACACAACATCTAAATATCCAACTGTATGGAATGCAAGTGGTTTAGCAAAACAATCAACCATTAAGAAATGCATCTGATAATTCAACACACACTTAAACAATGCATAATTGTGTCAACAAACACAATATATATAAATATATATGTATCTTTTTTTAAAACAGATGGGGCTCTTCTGCAACCAGGTGTCAAAAGTAAGCAAATGCACAGTCCCAATACAGTACCCCTTCCCCAAATATAAACGCACTCCCCCAATACAAAAACATAACCGCTAATACGATGACACACTCCCAATACAAATACTCTCTCCAATAATTCACAACATAACTACTGATAGGATGACATACTCCCAATACAATACACCTTCCCCAAATATAAACGCACCCCCCTAATATGAAAACATAGCCATTAACATGATGGCCCACTCCCAATAAAATACAATAGCCCTTTTCCAAATGTAAATGCACCCACCCAATACAAAAACAAAATCACTAATATGATGACACACTCCTAATACAAATATCCCCCCCACTAATTCACATGTCTACTAATAGGATGACACACTCCCAATTGAATACAATACCACTTCCCAAAGTATAAACGCACCCCCTCAATCCGAAAACATAACTACTAATACGATGACACACCCCCAATACAAACACTCCCCCAATACCGAACAACATAACTAGTAATACAATGACACCCCCCTCATACAAACACTCCCCCAATAACGACTAACATAACCAGCAAACATTAGCAGACAATGGAAAGGGTAAAGAATAGCTTGCCACTGATTGGATGCACAGTTTGTTTTTCAGGGTGAACAGGACATAAATAGCTTTGTTTAGTGATGTCCACGCTTTGCTGATGTGCACAGGGTTAGAGAGTTGATCACGTTCCCAAATTAAAGATTCACATTAACAAAAGAAATGCTTTTAATAACCAGACAAAAGGCCTAAACAGCAAGCTGGCTAAGGTTTAGATCTTCTCTGGATATTATCTAATCTAATTCGACGCTTTCAAGATAAATAGTCGACCCAGTACGCAGCTGCCACAGTCTATCCATTCGATCTTTCATACATACAGCCAACCTCCTCTCGGCATTCTAAATGCAAATACGATGTCTCGATCTAAGGCCGACATCAGCAAGACGTATATCTGGGAATAACCTCATATGAATGTCTCTGGTAATAATAAATACAAATGGGTTCAATTACGTGACTTGAATTGTTTACACTAATTTAATTCCTTCTCATAGCAGCAATAAAATCAACAATAAAATTCACAGTGAATGACAGACTGTGCATCCAATCATCAACGAGAATGTTGTACCTACCCATGCGTCATTGGGGGGAGTATTTGCATCGGGGGTGTGTCATCGTATTAGTGGTTATGTTGCTCGGGATTGGGAGGAGTGTTTGTATTGGGGGTGTGTCATCCTATTAGTGGTTATGTTGCTCGGGATTGGGAGGAGTGTTTGTATCGGGGGTGTGTCATCGTATTAGTGGTTGTGTTGCTCGGGATTGGGGGAGTGTTTGTATTGGGGGTGTGTCATCGTATTAGTGGTTATGTTGCTCGGGATTGGGAGGAGTGTTTGTATCAGGGGTGTGTCATCGTATTAGTGGTTATGTTGCTCGGGATTGGGGGAGTGTTTGTATTGGGGGTGTGTCATCGTATTAGTGGTTATGTTGCTCGGGATTGGGGGAGTGTTTGTATTGGGGGTGTGTCATCGTATTGGTGATTGTGTTTTGCACTTCCGGGCCAACGTATAATTGGGTCAATTTATAAAACATTCTTCATTGGTTTGTCCCTGAGTCAGGCTGGGGATTGACGAAATACGACACGTCTTCAAAAGTCAGTTTGGCGAGAACGAACCGCAAAAACACAAGAGGGGACCATTTGCCGTGGAGGCGTCACCATTCAAGTCATTTATCCAGGGTCTGGCCACAATGGACCGTAGGTAACACAAGCCTTATTCAAACACTAAGCTAGAACACATGCAGTACCGGTTATGGCTCTTTCAGAGGGTCTGATGAGAGATCTCAGGGCCCAGTGCTTGATGCGGCTCAGCAGAGTGACATCCTTCTTTCCCCGGGTCTCTCGTTTCACTTCTCTCCCCTCTGCCCGTCTCGCCAGGCAGAAAGGACTGCATTATCACAGTGAAAAAGGATCCCCTTCAAGTCCCAATCGGACTGAACAAGGGCCAGTGATCACGGAGAGCGGGAGTGAGCGTGCGTGTGGGCGTGCATGCGCGTGTTTGTGTGAGCGCAAAAGCCGGGTGGGGGGGGATGGGGGGGCGGCACTGGGGAATGTGCACCTGCAATTTTTCTTACTTGACACAGTCAGTCTTTGTGGGGACCCTGGACGCCATATCGCCAGGGCAATCTCAGTGGTTTTCCATGGAGAAAATAACGAAGCAGCCTCTTAAAAGGGTCTCTGTGTGTGGAGACGTTCCTGACATTATCTGAATGGAGTGGACCGAATACAGGGGTCCTAATCAACAAGCTACTCGGGGAAAAGCACCGATCTTTGACTTTGAGATGATAGGACCCGGTTCTCATGGACCGTGACTCAACAGGTCCCATAGACACATTGAGATGGAAGCTGAAACCAAACAACAGATACAGTTGTACTCAACATTTTCCTTACCCTTGGCGAATCGGTTATATATGTAGCATTTGTAAAGAAAACATAAGTGAGCAGGTATAACACATTTTATTCCACCTTTGGGATTCACATTCAACTGTAGGTCATAACAGAACGGCACAATCATGAAACAAAACAATGAAAAAAATGAACTGACCCCTGTTCAAAACCCTGCATACCCTTAGTTATATATTGTTTATTGGCCATTTCAGCATCAGTGACAGCATGCAGTCTTTTGTAATAGTTCTCTATGAGGCCTTGCATTCTTGCAGGTGGTATAGCTGCCCATTTATCTTGGCAAAATGTCTCCTGGTCATGCAAGGTCTTTGGTTGTCTTGCATGAACCGCACCTTTGAACTCTCCCCAGAGTGGCTCGACGATATTGTCAGGAGACTGATGACCACTCTAGAACCTTCAACTTTTTCTGCTGTAAACACTGGAGGGTAAACTTGGCTTTGTGCTTTGGGTCATTGTCATGCTGGAAAGTCCAAGAGCGTCCCATGCGCAGCTTTCGTGCAGGAGAATGCAAATTGTCTATTAGTGTTTTCTGATAACATGCTGCATTCATCTTGCCATCAATTTTCACAAGATTGCCGTACCTTTAGAGCTAACAAACCCCAAAAACATCAGGGAGCCACCACCATGCTTCACAGTGGGGATGGTATTCTCTTCAATATAGGCCTTGTTGACCCCTTTCCAAACATAGTGCTTATGATTGTAACCATAAAGCTCTATTTTGGTCTCGTCACTCCAATTAAGTGTGCTAGAGGCTGTGAGGTGTGTCAAGGTGTTGTCGGGATTTTGTGTGGCATTGGTGCAGTAAAGTCTTCATTTTGGCAACTGGACCATGCAGCTAATTTTTCTTCAAGTATCATTGTATTGTGCTCCTTGAAACAACCAAAATGTATTTTTCCAGAGCTGTCTGTATTTCTCCTAAGGCTCAAATCTTTCTTGGTCTACCTGACCTTGGCATGAAGAGATCCCAGAATTGTCCAATTCTTAATAAGTGATTGAACAGTACTGACTGGCATTTGCAAGGCTTTTGATATATTTTTATATCCTTTGGCATCTTTAAAAAGTTCCATTATCTTCGCACGTATTCTGTAAGTTCTTTTCTGCTTCCCGTGTCTCAGTATCAAGCCAGTATCTAACAAACTCATTCACTATTTACGGTGTACACAGACACTAATTGCAATTTAAAAAGCCACAGGTGTGGGAAATCCACCTTTAAATGCTATTTTCACCTGTGTGTGTCACCTTGTGTGTCTGTAACAAGGCCAAACAATCAAGTAAACTTTTGATCAGGGCCAGTTGGGTGACTTCTGTTATCCTTATGATTAAAAAGGAGCCATACAACTATTTAATAATAAATGGCTGCATATGATCACTATCCTTAAATAGAAGACATTTGTTTTGCATGATCAATCATATTTTCAAAATCATGGCCATAATATCCCAATTTCTGGCAGGGTATGTAAACTTAAGAGCACAACTGTACCTAAAAATGACCAACTTCTCCTGGAACATCTCAGGGGTAAATAAATCATAAAGGAGCTGGAAAATGCTGAGAGTCCAGGCTCTTCGTTTATTGTCTTCGTTGCCTTCCTTGATGTGTACTGCACAGTGACCAGATGTGTGAATGCACTTAAAGGGTGGATAGGGGACTGGTAAACTGTTCATTCCCATCATGTCTCCCCACTCCCATGGGCATGCAGCTAACAGCCTTAAGCTGTGCCTTGGGCAGTCTGGGAGAGGGACTACACAGGGTGATCCATCAATGGCTAAATTGACAATCTCTCCAGCAGCCCGACAGCTCCCGTGTGGGACCCAGGACAAGCCGTGACCTCGGACACTGCCTGTACAATCTCCGGAGGATGGGGGTGTGGGTGTCTGTGTGTGTGTGTACGTTTTTGTCCGTCTTACTTCCCCTTCAAGATACCACTTGTCCATACAAGAAGCGTACAGATAGCGTGAATAAGCTTGACCCTGACATTGTTTCAAACAAACCACCTCCTGCTATGAGGGAAATCTGTGTATATCTCGTTGCTCCCATTGCTCGTCTTTTCCTCGAGCACAATTAATAAGGAAATGGAAGGGATGTACTGGCGGGCGAGCAGACGGGCAGGGCCACTTCCCAAAGGGGGCCATGGCTTCTCTCTACAATAGAGCCCTTCTTTTGTCAATGGGCTGTATTGAATTCCCTCTGAGGCTACAGTGCCACATTGAAGGCCATCTCCAGTATCCCCCCCCCCCGCCCCACACACTCACTCACTCTTATTCTCAAGGTCTAAAGGGCTAATCTGTCCCACTGTAACATTTGATCCCAGCCTTCAGCTCCATGTCAATTTTAGAAAACTTTATTTATTGATATGACTGGGCAATAGTGCTGTCATTGCTTCTAACTAGGCTTGGAGTAGAGGGGGGGAAAGAAACAGAAGAGAGATAGATAGAAAGATAGATAGATAGACGGATAGATAGATAGAAGGAAAGCGAGAAAGAGATGCAAAGAGAGAGTGAGCGTCTCACTTCATAATTGGACCACATTCATTTTACTCTGTGCTGAACTTTAGTTTCAGGCAAATGTAATTATACTCTTTGTATTCTTGGTAACAGAAAAAAGTGCTTAAATGATCCCTCGGTGGTGAAGTGGTAAATTACCCTGTGAAAATGTGAGGGGGGACGAGCAGTTTGGATTGACTGATAAGTGATGAATGATTAATCCCTTTCCTGTTCCATTGTGGCGTAAAATAAAGGCCGGTCGGTCTGTACTCTCATCAGAGCCACATAACATCGAGATTATCATCGTTCTCTGCAGTGAATCAATTGCCCCAGGTGGGATATACAATCGGCCTACAAAGCTAGGCTAAAATCAATGGTTATATATATATATATATATATATATATATATATATATATATATATATATATATATATATATATATATATATATATATATATATATATATATATATATATATATATATATATATATATATATATATATATATATATATATATATATATATATATATATATATATATATATATATATATATATATATATATATATATATA
>JACXGJ010007861.1:0-28944 GCA_016801105.1 Esox niger
ACTAGGCACAGCTGGCTCACATCCTCTTAGTGGGCAAACAATTGTATTCAGAAAGGAATATAAATAAATCAGTAAATACTTTTTTTCAGCGCACAAGGACTGTTCATCCTTTCTAGTAACATTAGTATAGTGTTTCTGGCCGCTGTTCATAATACTATACACACACACACACACACACACACACACACACACACACACACACACACACACACACACACACACACACACACACACACACAAATATAAATAACAAGACGGATTCAATTGGGGGGATTCCTGAAATGTTTTTCTGGATAAAAAGTTAGCTCAAGGTTAAGGTGCTGTGGAAATTTTTTAGGTCAAGGGAAGACAAGCTCAGGCCTGGGGAGATTCAATCCAGACCAGTTTTTGATGGTTATTAAAGGCACCCTAACCCTCCAAACCTCTCAGACTTAAACCAAAGTACATAACTTTTGGAGACCTATAACTGTGACAATGACTGCTTTCCTGCCCTGCAAACAGATTTTGACAAACAGATTTTACATCAAATAAAAATACAAACAGCACTCTGATGAACTTCAAAATTCCTATTTGTGCCCTGAAACAGTTTGCCACCCATGCTTGAGGCTTTTTTGCAAGCTATGTATGCTGCTGTGCTTTTAGTGACCAGACTGGGCCTCCTGATTTGTAATATGTGCTCTTTTTGATGGTTGCAGTGCAAACATGCTGGAGGTTGTGGTAAGGCTCAAACCATGCAAGTGCAGAGCTTTGGAAGCTCATTGACCGTTTCATGCTTGATAACATATTCTCCTAAGTGTCACAGATAATAAAGGCCAAAATACTCTTGGCATTGTGTTCCGTTTCACATTGTGATATACGATAAAGTGGTACATAAGGAAGGAAGCTCAGCTAACTTATTGGTCAGATTCACAGGAACATGGCATATAAAAGAAATACTTATTACTGTTACGCACTAAAATGTTTGTCTATTTCTCCTGCAAGTGTAGGTATTTATTATATATATTAGTGGGGAGGGGGCATTTTTGGGTTTGGCCCCGGCCCCTTCATATGTTTGTGCAGGTGCCTGCTTACCAATGATACGTATATCTCTACCACTGAGACCCTGTCTGTCTCTCACCTGGTGGATGACATAGATGCCATAGTTCAGCTGCTGTCGCTGTAGGAAAGGGTGAAGGTAATAGAGGAGGAACTTCAGATGGTGTTCCCGGTTTCTGTGGGGAATGATGATGGCGGTGCGATGTCGCGCCTCACAGTTAGGCGGCCTGTAGCGTCCTCCGCGGACTACCAAAGGGTTTTTCCGCTCCACCTCCTTAAGGGTCAACCCTGAGGGGAAGGTGACATGGATCGGCCCACCTGGTATGAGAAAAGACACAGCATGGTGAGACGCTTGTTTTTTTAAGCAGAGATATTCCTTTTGTGATTTAATTTGAAAGCTTATCATAAAAGGAAGTAGTTTGCTAAGCGCATTAAGTCAATAATTTTTTTTCATTTCAACCCTCTAGTCAAGGGCTTATTTAAGCCCTTTTAGGGGTCTAAATAAGCCCTTGTAAACAAGGTGGGGTAATTAAGTAATGAGGAACTGAACCAGCAGCAGTAGAACCAACCGCAGGGAAAGAGTGGAGGACTCTAATGTAGGCAAATATTTGTTACAACAAATTTATTTGAATAAAAAAAACAAAGTCGTTTGACGCAGAGCAAGCTGAACTTCACTGGAACAAGCACATTTAGCCCTCTAGTAGAATGTAACCAGTCACACACCAAGTCAGAGTTCAGTTCAAATCACCTCAAAACATCCATCTGTTTCCACTCCTCTTAAAAGTAAATAATCTAAAATTAACTATCAATTAAAATAAACGAGAAATCACATAAAATACAAGTGGCATGTCTTTGATTAACGAGAGCCTGAGTTGTGGGTTAACTGCATCAACAGATCATTTCCTTCCACACATCAACACCTCTCACAAACACCAAGAGACCAGTCACTCTCACACTACATACATCTCCACACCACTACATACCATCCTAGCAACTACTGAGTCTCTTGACTCTGTCTTGACCATGTTAGCTAGCAATCTACACAATTTTCTTTAGTATAACAATCTAGGTACCTACACACCTTCAGCACATCCAGAATGTTCCAGGTACCTATCTCAGGTACCTCATTGTTGTCATTTCTGCATCCTGGTTGCACATGCTACCCTACATTACACCTTCAGTTTGCCTTGACTACATATCTAGAATGCCATTTAGAATCGCCATTTGTCCCACTTATAATGAACTCTACTTAATACATTTTCTGCCTTTCTCTATTTGCCTTCATTGCACATCTACACATTCCACTTGTAATATACATACACTTAATACTTGTAAACACATGCACATTTCCTGCCTTCTTCTATTTGCACCTCTGGTTACATGCAAACTGCATTTCTTTGAATTGTACCGGTATTGTTCAATGATAAAGTTGAATCTAGCTGAGGGAAAGTACTATTATTAAAGAAGATGTTAAGAAAGTATTGTCAAATAATGTTAAGTTGACAAGGAAAAGATACTGGTGTAAAGGCATGACGTTATTGCAAAACATAAAAAACTTTGTTGCATCACATAGAAAATGAACATTTTGTGAGAATTGGAGGTTTGGAGGTAAAGGAGCTTCAAGAGGCTGGTGACAGTAGGATACTAAGGCTGTAGTGACAAGTTGGCCTGTGTGGCCAGTATGCTAAGGATCAAATCAGAAACAACTCATGTGTCATCGGAAAATAAAATGCTGAAATTCATACTTTCAACTCATAGTAGTTGTATGAATTGAAAGGTTTACATGTAAAGTATGTTTTTAAAACACAATTCTTTACTGTCCCAATCATTACAGAGGGCACTGTGTTGTGTCAACGTTGACAGAAATGTGGCTAGTCTTGTACCCATTAAAACAAGTATCAGTTTAAACTACAAAGAAAAGGCAGTTAGTCATTTGGAAATCCCCCAACACAACAAACCACGCCTCTGGCATTCTAGCTGCCAGCATTTCACATCTCCTGACAGGTCAAGAAAGTCTGCTCTTTTTGCAAATCAGGTGATAATTGCATACGGGGTTAATCTTCTGGTTATTTTACCAGGCTCCAGTGTGAAGCCTGTAAACAGAGGGCTGCCTATTTGCAGACCGTCATATCCTTAGAAACACACAAATTCACAATCAATCAATCAAATCAAATTTATTTTATAAAGCCCTTTGTATATCAGCAGTTGTCACAAAGTGCTTTCACAAAACACCCGGCCTTAAACCCCAGGGAGCAAACAACAGTAGTGCTGAACTTCAGTGGCTGGGAAAAACTCCCCAAGTAGTCCGAAGTTTAGGAAGAAACCTAGAGGGGAACCAGGCTCAGAAGGGTGCCCAGTCCTCCTTTAGCTGTGCCGGGTGAACATATTAAGAGTCCAAATTGTAATAAGCTATATATCAGTGAACTCACCTATCAGTGGGGACGTCTTGGGGCAGAAGGGCATGTCCTCCCCCTGGCTTTGAGCCTTGGCCAGAAGGGACAGATTGGCGTAGACGTCGCTGCCCGTGTGGTTCCGTGCGTAGGCAGAACCTGACGCTGTGGTCTCCGGCTTGCGGAAAATCCGAATGAAGTACGACACTCGCTTGTGGTAGCCCTCCCGGGACAGCAATGCCATAACGACCAGCTGGACACCCAGCAACATGAACAGGTAGCGCCATTTTGACTGTAGCCATGTCGCCATGGCGAATAAGTCACGAGGAACTTTGAGAGAATCCAACAATTGGCACGGCTCCGCTGGTTCAAGCGGCCTAGACTTTGGGGCAGCGCTGTGACAGAACGCCTACTCTGACACGGGATGAACTATAGCCAAATGTTTCTATTGTAAACAACTAGGAATCATATGGCAAGGCGGAACAGGCAACGGATACAGACATTTGCTGAATCCACGCTGAGACACGCTGGAATGTTTCATTCAGAGGTTATAAACAGAATCCTTCTGAAGAATTTAGGCCAAGTTTCATTGTAAAAAAACAGTTGGAAAATGAGGAGGCACTTCGGATCTGCTGTTGGAACTCCCAAATCAAAACCAAAATTATCCAGCAAAAAAAGAAAAAGAAAAAAAATAACAATCTCTTTATACCTATTTCAACCTCTTGTCCCACCACAAGTGGAGATGTGGAGATCTCCAAAGTCTGCTGGTGACCCTCTGGTTCATGGATGGTGTGTTGTGGCAATGCCAGGCCAACATGGTTCAGCTAGAATCCCATCAGTGTCCTGACTACAGCTCATCAGATGCTAGTAAAACAGCTGACCGGGTGTTTCTGTGATGCCTTCTGTTCTCCAGCTCCCTGCACAAACAGCAGCCAGAGACAACAAAGGGAACAGCGGTGTAGGCCCGGTCTGGTACAGAGGACTATGATGGGGCTAGCCCAGGCTGACAGGCTGGTGAAAGAGGTTAGGAATGGACTGGGGAATTCAGTTGGAGTGTTCAGGGCAGGCTGTGTGTGTTAACAGCAAGGGTGTGGAGTATGGGAGACACTGAGATGAGGCCCGACAGAGACCAGGGCTATTGTCCCAGTCTGACACGCCCAGAGCTGACCAACACTTTGAGGGGTGGGGGTCCACCGGCCCGAACAAACAGGGACCAATCAGGAGAATGACGCTCTGAAAGACAAGAGAGAGGGATGGGTGGTTAACAAATTGCAATGATAGAAATCTGAAATAAACTGCCAAACTGGATGGATGCATGGATAGATGGATGTAGAGAGGACAGACTGCCTGAATAAATGGGATGAATGAAATGGGAGCCATGACAGAAAGGAAGCTGTTCACAGAACCACTGTTGAAATAAGCTCCTCAGACCTCTGCCCTTAAACCAGGTTTAGGACTGTGGCTCATTAAACGCTGCTGCCACTTAGTGCTCACATTACGCCCCCCCCCCGCTCCTCCCAGCAGTTGGAGTCCCTGGCAGATCTGCACTCACAGATCAATTAGTGTACCAACTGGTCATTAAAGCTGTCCGCCTCAGACTAATTCCCGTCCTAATCTCCAACAGACAGCCCAGCGACCAGCTACATGAGAGCGAGATGCACAGCGAAATATGGGCGTTGGTGAACCAGTGTGCATGTGGTTGACGAGTTGTGGAGCGGGAGACAGCGAAAAAAGGAAAGACCTTTGGTTTAGACCATTCTCTTCTGGGCAGCGGGTCCATATCCTCTCAGTGATGCCACCCAAGTTGGGTTGGGCAGCACCAATCCTTACCGCCCACAGAACACCCCCCAAAAGCCTGGTACCGTTAGACCTACAGTTTCCACGGCAGTCTTACAAGAGCTGGGATTGTGAGCCCAATATTGAATGGACACCAGCGCTTTTTGCCCCCCGGGGATCTGCTGGTATCATTTATTACATCAAATAGTCTATACTAGAAAAACGTCCAGGCTGAAAAAGGACACATGCTATTCTAGGTTTTCGTTAATGGGCTTATTAGCAGTCATTTTGGGGTGGATATTATTTTAATAAACATCGATTTATCCCCATCGCACACTTTTGAGCCTCTGCTGGTGACGTCTTAACTGTTCCTGGTGTTCACAGGAATAAAAAAGGCTATTGAATAAGGTGTGTCTGATCAAGTACTGGACAAGCCTGTCAACAGCCTTTAGGTAATACTGGGACTTAACTTGGAATGCAGTGTACAGTTTAGCTGCTTGATGAATACAAGCAGGAGAACTTGGCAGACAGAGCCAGGGTGCTTTTTAGCCAGCGATATGGTTTAGACTTTCCTGCTCCTCAGGCAGAGATTTCTCACAACATGAAATATAGCGAAAAACATACAAGGGAGTCAGGATGGGGGAGATGGGAATGATGGGAGGTGTGGGGTGGGTGAGAACAACATACTATGACCATGCTAGGCAACTAAAATCATACCTAGTTATGATCATTAAGGGTTACTGATCAAGAAGTAAAAAAGGATCATGATAGACAATTATTGTTATGTCATATCTTGTTACATTGACATGGTGAGTATCATTAAATTCGTGGGAATACATACAGTCTTAAAGTACTTCTTTTCAAAGCCAGGTTGGTGTTGTAGTGTCCAGGTCTCCCCGGAGTATCGTCATTTTTAAATCAAACAGTCAGCCACCATGAAAAGCTCATGTTGGTCTGACGCAGCCAAAACAAACATTGCCCATTCAGTGTTCTTCAACCTCACATCACCCCCACCACCCCACCCCTCCTCCTCCTCCTACTCTCAGACTGAGCAGCACAACCACTTCCGTCTAAATGATGGCAGATAACATCCCAGAAATAGACTTATTATTTTCTACCTGAGGCCATCAATATTACATGTCCTGTACCGTATACAGACCCTCTCACACACAGATATGAGGATAGTGGCTAGCCAGCAACGCGGCCCAGGGAACGAAGAAAAGGAGAGAAATAGAGTGTGTAGTTAAGAGAGAAAATCTTTTAACACCCATCTCTCCTTTAACTACTCAGGACATCAGGTTCCAGCAGGAGGAAGGGAGGCTGCACATATATAGACAGGAACAGGAGACTCACTGGGGCACACAGTCATGGAGAGACAAGCAGGCAGCCAGACAGCCAGAGACACAGACTACTGGCAAACGCCTCCAACATCACTGCTCATCTGATGTTGCATGATCTCCTGTCCTCCCTTCAGGCCTTGAGTCCCTATGCTTCAGTCCCACACCTCCTTCCATACTAAACCCTAAATCAGATATGCAGCCACCATTCCTTCACTTTAATGACAGTTAACCGAGGTTCTAAAACACAGATTGATGGGAAACCCTGACCTCAGAACTTGGCACCCAAACAACGTGATCTGTAGCCTATAGATTGGCCTGCCAGAAAAACACGGCTAGCCAAAACCAAAGACAGGCAGAGTCACAGAAGAAGAAGAGCATGAAGGAAGAGGGAATTATCCTGCAACGCACTTGAAAACATCTGGTGCGCATCTGTCCCAGCGGCGAGCAGTCGCAGAGCAGAGTAGGAGGGGGAGCATGAAAGAGTCAGGTGATGGGCCTCACCCTACAGCAGAGACAGACAGTTCATACCGCTCAGGCTTGGGTTCCCACTGCTCTTCTGTTCCACCTGATGGTAAGACACCCACCTGGTGTACCAGGTCTGAATCAGTCCCTGATTGGATGGGGAACTTTGCAAAAGCCCAACGGAACACAGGCTTCCTAATCCAGAGTGGGTGTGTGCCACCTGTCAATCAAAGCCTAAACCCCTCTAACTGGAGTGACCCCAGATACTGGAGAGATGCCTGGTTGGACCGACTGATGAAAGCATAATGAACAGAGCCATCCATCAGCTCAAGGGCTCTCCAGCTTAAACCCTCTGTAGACCTCTGCCGTCTGCCAACCTGCTCTGACAGGGCTTTGACGCTTTGGAGAAAACAGATCTAAAACCTTCTCTTAGTTCTAGGCTATACATTGATAATTGGTCACACTGAGGCAGTCAAACTACATTAACCATAGACCAACAGACCCACGTGAATAAAATCAAGCATATTTGGACTGCTTTAATGGGGGAGCCTACTGTAAAAAAAGTAGAAAGGAGGCATGCATTTTCCAACTGCCTTCATTGAGAGGCTGAAATTATATCATGCATTACCTAACAAAAAACCTTGTGTTCCACAACGAAGCTAACCGACATGAGTGGCCAATACTAGTCAAGCCTTAGGCAAAAATTAGCTGATGTCATAGCCACTGAATTGTCAAGCAAGCGTCATTATCTCATTCTTAACCTATTAGCACAGATCAAATGACTTGTCCTCCTTCTCTTAACAAACCCATTCTCCCTCAGCATAGCCAATAGAAAAATTATATTAACCAAGTGAATCAATTATTTTAATGATAAACTAAAATCCTGAATATGTCTGACTGAAATGGCCATTCAATAATTAACTTGGTAGTAAGGAGAAAGCACATTAATGAGAGAGTGATAAAAAATGACGCTGGTAAAAATGTAGAATATTAACAGGAGAACTGGCGCTTTCGTCACAGCAACACTACGGCTGGTACAAGGCTGTTCAGCTACTCCTCTCAGGTGTAACAGTCCATTGGGGTCGGCTGACAGAGAAAGAAACAGGCCTACACCTCCTACAGCTGAGGGGGTAGAGTTTCCATAGCAAACGGGTTTATCGTCAAGGAGCGAGCGCCCACACAGACACACCCCTCCGGGACAGGCCTCATTGCCACCATTACAACAAGCCGCATCACTCAATGGATGTCCATAGGGACACCCAGAAAAACAGGACTACACAACACAAACATTCACACTGATGAAAAAATGACAGGGAGAGCTGCTGCCACCGTCACAATTATTCTTAAGTGCTGGGCAAAAACAATTGTAATTATAAGCTTGCCTTCCCGAGGTGAGCAAATCAAAAATTGGCAATTGGAAAAGTTAAGCCTGCAATCTGGTTACTGAAATGAAACAATAAAACATCACTAAAAACAAATATGGTTGAGTAAAAAACCCAGGCAACAATGCACTATAGAAAGAAAATGATGAATAACATTTATATTTTTGAATGAACTTAATACATTTTAAAAATTCCCATAACTGAAATCCATTTCCCAGAATGCCTTACCAGTCATTGCAGGGTATAACATCTGAAAAGATACATGGATATCAAAATTTCCCCAAACAATTTGAGAATTTTCATTTTTTTTTAAACATATTTACTTTGACCATTATTCATTGTGTATATATTTTGGAAGCAGGAAAACTTGAAGGCTGGAATATACTTTGGAGGGATAGCATAGGCTTCTGTGAAAGAGGATCAATTCAATGACAGATTTCTCAGAGCGCAGAGGCAAGATTTCTAGTGAATAGAAGATAGCTTTTGGCTGTTCAGCAAATGACTGCATTGATATGGCCAGGCTCTTATTCTGTGAATACTTTGGAGTTCTATAGGCTATGGTAAAGTCCCCTCCACTGGTCAAACGTTACAGAGTGCGTATTTCATCATCCTGACTGCTTTTGTGGCCAGGCTTTTATGACGGGGACCTTTTATCTTCCTACCTTTGGTAACTATTTGAACAAAGTGCACAGTCGGGTGGAAGGTTTACTTAGCTCAAGTGTTTCCTGCCTGAAGCAAACTGATTGCAGCCACCATTGTAGACACTCCAAAGATATAAAACTGCAGTGGCTGGTGGAAAACCGGGGTAAAAATAAGACTAACCAGAATCTTCTGAAATTGTTTGTACAAATCTTTAGCAACACACCTGTCTAATCTGTTTACTGAGTGCTTTTGAGTGGAGTGAAATAGTCCCGATCTAGCAACTGTAAACAGGAGGTTTCTGAGCCTTTAATATACAAGCCTTCCATCCTTGGAATATGAATGTCGCGTGTCACCATAGACAGAACACAATCCTATAGCCTTCTGACACTCACAGCCGTTGTCATGATGGTGCTCAAACAATGGTTGTATTAGACAACTGATGAGTCTGTATTAGATTCTGTAACTACGAGCTATATGGTTATGCAACCAAATACGTTTAATATTCCTGGCTTAACATGGCCTGACTCGAAGATCAACATCTACATTACCGTTGAAGCTGTTCAAATACATTCACAGATCACTAACAATAGAATTGGCTAGCAAGCTACTGCTTCTGGGGCAGAGAAGTATGTTTGTTTCAACAAACTCTGCCAAAGTAGAGATTGACGTAGAAATTGATAGCAAAACTACGGACCCCGTTAGTTGTGGTTTGGTTTGTTTAACAGTGGAGTCACGTTTGCTACTATCAGAATCTGACGATTGTGAAATAAGTTAGACATTCTACTTTCTGACAAGGCACGACGCTAACCCAGGAATGTAGCATAAGCTAGCTAGCTGAAAAAAATAAACTGAGACCAGCTTACCAATAACCATAGAACATGTTGTTTTCCATTTCAATCCTCTTTTTCGCAAGTAGCATAATCGTTCATATTCTTATTGATACCAAAGACATTATTGCTAATATAACTTTCACAATTTGAGTGTTGTTGCTCCAGGGTTGCGTTTCAAAGTTAAAATGCAGCTTCTTCGGTTAGTTCACATGATGGAGTACTAGCTACAGGAAGTGATGTACAACAACTGTTCGTTTGGTGTCGCTTGCAGTACTGATCTATAATCTGTGTACTCAAAGAACGGAGAGCGGATACTATGTTTAAGGATTAGATCGTAGACAGTACAACACATTGACTGCTTATTTATATATGGGTTAGATCACCTCTGCGCGTTGTTCACGTTCAGCACAGTAATACAATTATTATGAAAGCAGTCAATATTATGTAATAATAGGATGACATTGTGTACCCAGTGACACAGAAACACTTTATTGTGTAGTCAAGTTTCATTCATACGCTCTGAAGTAAAACTTAGTTTACTAAGAAAACAATTTAAACAATTATAAGACGCATAATTACGTTTAGGTTTATTTAATCATATGAACGATTGGGTATCTAACTGAAACCCGAGCTACGCTTTCTGGATATTGTGTTCTAGAATTGTGTCCATTATCCCAGTTGAAAATCAAGTATAAACATACAGCTGTTAAGCACAAAGTACTGGCATTTTGCCAAACATCGTGAAGGTAATTACTTGGTTTATGTTCTACTTCCACCATCCGAAATGTCTGGATGCTGGATCAATAACTTTTCGGTGATCCCTTTAATAACGCAGTTTTTTAATCTTTGATACAACTTGATGTTAGATGTTTACTCACCCAGAAAGTCCTTAATTGGCCAGAAGACAAGCCACTACAAACATCGGCTAATTTTGCCCACCACTTGCTCAAAAGACAAAATAACAGATATGGCTTCGTGTAAGTTCTATTTTGTAATCACCAGTCACAGTTAAAGCTACATGAATAATGGAGCTGATTTTTTTTATGCTCCCATCCTTTGTTATCTGAAGATTCAAACTGGGTCGTTTGCGAAACAAAATAGATTTTTTAAACTTCACGATCATAACTCAATTTTGCAACAATATTCTAGCATCAAGTTGTAAAATGTTTTACCCACATGCCACTTAAAGAATGCTAGCATCTTTAGTTATCATATCTCAGTTACATTTCCATCTGGTTGTCCCAAGTGTTCTTTAGAATGTTCCTGCCACCTCACCTTCCTTCGTTCCACCCCTGGAAGACCCAGCACACCCTGGATGCCATGGTATCAGCACTGTGGCAATGTCTTTGCCCTGGTCAAAGTATACTATCAAACCATGTCCTTGAACCAATCTTTGGCAAGATGTTGCAGGATCCGGAGTTAGCAACCATGCCCCTCTATACCAACTACTTTGACCCGGTCACTGACCACCTGCCAAAGAAATACCCATTGGCACATAAGTGGGTATCATGCCAACAGATGTACTAAAGGGGGCCTTTTGTTTTGCAAAGCACTATCTTGACCCTTAAGTCTCTCTAGATATTCAGGTAGTAATGTTCCTCCCCCTTGTGGTCTAAGGCTGAACTACAACCTGAAGCTGAAGTGTTTTAACTCGTGGGCAGACATGGACAGAGAGAGGGAAAGAGGGAGCAAGAGACGACACCATGTCCCATCTTATGGAAGACCTCGAATCAGTGGTGCCTGTCTGTCTCGACTAACTAGGAACGGAGACCCAAGTGAGAGTAGAGGAACCCCAACCAACAGTCAGTTTGTCTATCAGATGTATGGCTACCACTGCAGATAAACCTGGACGTTAGCTAGTCTGAGTCTTGTTTGTCCTGTCACATTTGTACAGAAACGAATAGATGTGAGTCCATGAAAAGAAATAAAAGACTACAAACGTTTTCATTTTTATGGAAAATGTTTTTATTTTTAGACTACTGTTTTATCTGTGAGTACAGTACAGGTACAAACTCTGCCGTAATAATAGCTACCGTCAAGTAAAACATAAGAACCTGCAGAGAGCCCATAAAAAACACATATTCACCATGTGTGTTTAAGGTTGGAATCACAACCCATGATTTGACAATAGGCCTTAAGAAAAAATCCAAAGGTCAATGTTAGTCAGGGGCTTGGAAACCACAAATTAGCACTGCAGTTGACAGAGCCACACATACTTTAATATGAATGTATTTTCTTTTCTCAGGGAGGGGGTGGGCACATTCTACTTGTAGAATTCATGCTCCTGCTCATCCTTCTTAATAACAGTCTTGTAGGCCTTCTCAAAGTCCTTGGCCAATACGATGTACCTATTCTCACGGACAGCCAACATTCCAGCCTAAGAGAGAAGGCAAGTGATACAGAGAATTGTAAGCACAAACCCAATAAGTCATTTACGCTTGAGAAATTTCAGCTGGTCAGAGTTGCAATCTGAGGGGAACGGATAGCAATGTGAGCTGCCCTTGGAATGTTTGTTTTCCAACAATTGCTTTTGTAGTGATTGAATGACTAGTGGTGTGAATAGTGATGAGCAATAGCCAATAAGGGCCTGCTAGCCAACAGGCAAGGCAGATCAATGGCCTCCTGCATCCCTCAGAATGTAGGCTCTAGGGCAGGAGCCATTGACCATTACCACTCTGACATTCACAAGCAATGTTATTCTAAATGCATTGGCTAAATATTTAAACTGTCTACAGTATGGTGGGTGTGACAGTGAGAGCAATAACATTAATAAAGGTACTTATTAGATTCAACCTTTTCATTGAACAAGTATATGTAAACCACTACAAAATGCAATTATCTAACCAGAAGTGCAAATATGAGGGCAGAAAACATACTAGTAAATGTTACAAGTGGAATGTATAGATGTGCAATGAAGGCAAATACAGTACAATATGAATGTGCAATTATGGCAAATGGAGACAAATGCTCATTCTAGCAATGTTAATTTAATCACACCACATTGTTTTAGGGAGGACACATGTTATCCAGAACAATCAAGGCCAGAAAAGTGTCCTCTAACAACCCCCTCCACCCACCCAGGCTATATGTTACAGGGGTATACCGCTACATTGGCAAGATCCACTGCCAGAGACACGGTTGATTAATGGGAGGGGCTCTGTCAATTTGGGACTTTAAGCTGCGTATTACTTACCTCCACATGAGGTAGTGGTTACCAAACATGGACAACATGGGTTCAAACATCTGTAGCTAGTCGTTCATATTGAGTACGAAAATGATTACTTCCAAAGACCACTTACCTCCTGGCAGATAGAGTTGATGTCGGCTCCTGAGATCTTGTCTGGTCTGGCAACATCTGTAGTACGGTTAAGGACAATCTGCACTCATTTGACAGCTAAACTCAGTTTGCAGAACATGGTTGTGGGTTAGTGCACTCTGGATTAATGCACCTGCTAAAAATCTCCATTTTGTTTTTAAAATGACACACAACAAGTTGCGTTTATTACTTAACAACCGCATCAACATTCAGCAAAATGCTTAAACGTTCACAATCATGCCTTAATTGACATGAGATTTGTTCCTGATCAGGGTCATTCAAAACAGTAAATATGTGATGGAAACTTGAATCCCAGTGAATAAACCAGACATGGAAGAAGACATTCTCCATGTATTTCTAATGAAAGACAGGAACACATGCTGTTGTCAGTCGGAATCCAACCCCAGAAGACACAAGGATACAGTCCTCCAGGTCCACCTCCTCAGACAGGTTCATCTTGCTGGTGATGGTAGAGAAGACCAGGCGTTTCTGCCGACGGTCAGGGAGGGGAAACTCAATCTTCCGGTCCAGGCGGCCCGGACGCAAGAGGGCTGGGTCCAGCGTGTCCGCCCTGTTGGTGGCCATGATCACCTGACGAGGGAAGAAACACCTGGGTCAGAGTGGCAGGTGGTCGTGTGAAAAAACCTTTGCTGAAAGCTATAAACATTTATTAGTGAATCACGATATTGATAAAGTGATATTGACATTTGTGACATATTCTCAATATGCCAACCAAAGCCCCTGCACAGGTTGGCTGCAATAACCACACTACAATTCACTATTAGCCTGGATGATGGACCATATTGCTCTCCCAGTTAGATCACCTTGACATTGACAGTCTGGTCAAAGCCATCCATTTGGTTGAGAAGCTCCAACAGAATCCTCTGTACCTCTCTGTCAGCTGTTCCAGAAAGGAAGAAAAATGTAGCGAGGGATTAATTTATAACACCCACTGCCATCTAGGCATCATTCAAATAGTCCAAAGAATACATCTCAAGACATGGCCATAATCAAACCAAGTCTCTATTGTGGACATCCTCATTCATCCTCAGGCTCTCAGACTTGACAGTGAATGTTCTGACCAGTTTTGATATAATAAAAAAAATGGCAGAAACTCGCTGTAGAATCCCTGTCTTTTGGTTTTGCACAAGCCTTCGTTTAATAAAGTACGGTCAGATAAAAACAAAGGGCCTGTCATCAAGAGGCATGTTATAGATGTTGATAGGTTTTTCTGCAGGAGATCTGTTGCGGCTTGGAGTTAAATGAAAATGCGTTTTGTTCATGTTATCAATGACTGCGCTTGTTGTTCTTTTACAAGTCCTTTTACAGTAGAGACAAATCACATTGCTGTGGTTTATCCTTGGCCAGATTGAGTCATAAATACCCAACACTGTAATGGTCCCTGGCCTGACAGCTTATCTAGAGCAATGAGGGAGATCTAGCCTTCACTAGTATTGCCAAGTGATTTGTTGACTGTGAAAGGACTTTCCAGTTGAACAACAAGCGCGGTCATTGATAACATGAATGAGACACATTTTGATTTAACTCCAAGCCACAACAGATCTCCTGCAGAAAACCCTTTGAACATCTCTAACATGCCTCTTGATGACAGGCCCTTTGTTTTAATGTGACAGTCTTATCTTGGTTAATCTTATGAGTCCATGTGGCCAAGGATAAACCACAGCAATGTTTTCGCAGCATTTCGGGAGTCCTGACAATATTTCTGCTTGGTTGATTTTACATTGATGTCTGATTTGATGTATGTGAGCAGACGTGCTAGTATGATGAGATCACAGGTTGAGACAGGAATGTAAATGGGCCCTGTTTTGCTGGTCTTTAACAGGTTGTCTGAATCCACATGCAATGCTAGCGATTATCCACCGGTACATCTAGTCTCCTACCTCCAGTCTGCGCATCAAAACGCTTGGTAGCGATAGCATCGATTTCATCGATGAAGATGATGGCTGGGGCGTTCTCCTTGGCCAGCCGGAAGACATCACGTACCATGCGAGGACCCTCACCCAGGTACTTCTGCACAAACTCAGAGCCTACCACGCGGATGAATGCCGCTGAGAAAGAGAGGGACGTCCAAAATATCATAATATTGACATGGAAGCATGACCGCAAAATTATGTCGAATATTTAAACATCCAATAAAAAAAGATATTAATTTCAAATGTTAATGTCTTTTCAAACCAACCATTTTGCAAATATCGAATTATCTACTTGGGGAGAGACCATGGGATTTTTGAGGTATGGCTATGAAAGACCAATAAGTAAGTGAGACAGTAAAAAATATATAGCTATAGCCTCATCAGGTTTGCTTGAGTGCATCCATTAGACAATGGTTAACAAGGTGAATGGTATACCTGTAGTGTGGTGAGCCACTGCTTTGGCCAGCATGGTCTTTCCACAGCCAGGGGGACCATACATCAGAACCCCTCTAGGTGGGTCAATACCAATCTGTTTGTATAGCTCAAAGTGTGTGAGTGGCAGCTCCACTGCTTCCCTCACTTCCTGCTTCTGGATATCCATCCCTCCAATGTCAGCATACATCACATCTGGCTTTTGGTCTACAAGAGATAAACGATGAAAACACAAGAGAAATGGGAGAAGGGCTGCACCACTAAGTGGAATCTATACGTCCGGTGCTCTCTATCCCATGCCATTAATGTAAAGCGATGCGTGCGTGTGCGTACCTGATGTGAGCATCATGATGCTGCTGTCAGCCTCTGGGGGCAGCACATCCACTAGGGCGTTGCTGTGCTTGTGCAGGGCCACAGACGCATTGGGCTTTAGCAGCTCTCTGTCGATGGTGCTCAGGATACGCACATAGTAGTTTGAGCCTGAGTCAAGGGGAAGAAAGAAGAAAGGACAGAGTCCGGGAACAACATAATTAGGTCAGAAGAGGTAGAAGAAAAGGGTGGTACAGGGAAAGAGTGGGAGATTACACAGGGACATTCTGGGACATTCAGTAATCTTTAGAAACCTTTATTCACTAAGCACATTAACACAGAGAATTTGACATGATGTAGTTGTTGACCTAAATTAGAGACTAAATTTAAAACTAAAATGTAAAAAACACTTCTATAAAAAGAGCAGCATTCGCTGAACCAAAACCTACATAGAGTAAGAATAGTCAGTAGTGCTACTGTGGATTCATTATATCGGCCAGTAACTGCTTTAAATGTGATTTATTTCAGACTCACTGTGATTCCATCTGAATTAGCGTACAATATCCTCCACTAATTTCAATAGTAAAATGTTTAGTTTTTCACTCACATCATGTGTCCTACTGTTTTATTTTTATAAACCGGTTCCAGTTTTACTATTGTGTAATACCTTTAGAACTTGTTTTATGATTGAGTTTATATTTGCTGACGGTCAACATTAGCTGACTGTGTTAAATGAACTTGACACAATCGTTTTCTCATCAGTGAATCCATAGGTGTTACAGTGAAAAATATGGCAGCATATGAGAGGCTATAGAGAGTGAATGGTCAGGAGCCACAGCATGAGTGCAAAACACTACCTGTGGTGGACCCAACGATGGCTGTGTTCTGATCCACAGCCTCCAGGAACTGGCCAATGACCAGTGGGATACTCTGTATCCTTTTCACCTCCTCCTGGGCGTGGAGGAACTCCTTCTTCAGGTTTTTTTGTTCATCTTTGATGTACTCCTCTTGCACCTCCAAAAACTCCAGCTCCTGCTGCAGTTTCTACAAGAGTGTTGGGAGAGGGGTCACGGAGGGGTTACAAAATTGTTAACAGCTTCACTTGTTATTGAAGACTTGAAGACATCTAACTTATGCCTAGAATTTAGTGTTTTTGTGATAGACCTAAAGAAAGAGCAGACACTAGTGATGTGAAGTTTAACTCCTATGACCTACTGACCTGAATCTTTTTGAGTCATTCTGTCGAGTGAAATGAAATGCTGTAACACAACTGAACTAATCACTTAATTGATAACAGACACAGAACATGTTCCAAGTACCTTGTATCTGCTGTAAAGATCTTCAAGATCCTCTGGTTCTGGGGCCAGGAAGGAAAGCCCTGTCTGGGGTCGTGAGCTCAACATTGCAGGCACCTCGTCCTATGTAGACATGAAAGGTAGACAAAAAAGGTTGTGAGCCATTGTCCGATAGTCATCAGTAGATTGCTCGCTACGTGCAAACCTTTCCGCACTTAGCTCTTAGCTGATTAACTAGACAGATAATAAGCTAAATATTTTCATTTTTATTAAGAAATAAAAGATAAAACATGACATGAGTGAGATTTGGAGATCAGTTAATGACTTATTGTTCCTGTTTGATAAATGTAATTAACAGCGACGCGTTTACTTCGAGCAATAATAATTCCAGTAAGGCCGTAAATTACAAGAAACTACGTCTAGGGAAGTTAACGCGTTAAGTAAATTGGTTGGTAACGTTAGCTATCATCTTTAGTCACTACTAGCTAGTAACGTTTTGCTAGCAAGTTGTAGCTAAATAACATTAGCTTCCATTGACTTGTGTACTTTTGTTGACACCACTACTGTACTACTGCTTGACATTTGTACTAACAATAATTGTGCACTAACCTTAATCATTAGCTAAAGAAACTATCGTTAATTAGTTACGTATCGATGTATCAACAAACGTTAATAGCAAGTTAAATTGCTTTTACAAAATAGCTAGTTTGCATGTTAGCTAGCTAACGTTAGGTTGCTAGCTTACAAATGCTAACTCGCAAGTTAGCTTGCATGACAGAGCATTTAGAGTGAATGAATTGGCAGATTTACTTGGGAATCCAAAATGTATTCAATATATTCAGAACATAATGGATTAAAGACAGTACGTACTAAATTGTCTATATATTTCAAAGACTAGTATAAACATATACAACGGTCAAACAACGTTAAAATTTACACGGTCAGAATGAATCATACCTGAATTTTTTCAACAGTTGCTCCAATATCCTCCATGTTGAATTCCCTTTCATGTGACGTACTGACGTTCTACGTGAACATCTAAATAATTGTGAATATTTCAAGGGTAATGTAGTTCTTGTGCACAAATGTTTAGTAGGCTAATTATTTCTCATTTGTAAAAACATTATTCAGGGTTTGCGATCTATGTTATTGGGTTCGGCCATACAGTTCTGTCTGCACATAATGTTAAAATATTTCAATGAAACGGTGGAGAAATTATAATTTCAGCAGTAAATGTTATTCATTATTCTTTTAACCATGTCATTAGATGTATTTAAAATGGGTTTGTGTTTGGAGCATATTTGAGTGATTTCTCAGTGAGATTTGTTAAATACATAACTGGTTAAATCTGAAAAAAATATGTAGTCATGTTTTGTTTCGTCTCGCAATTTTAAATTAATATAACTATATGACTTTGTGTTTAGTCACGGTTGTCTTTGTTTGGAGTCATTGGATTTCTGGAAGAAATGGTCCTATATCCAAATGTATTGACAATGTGTCAACTCTGCAGGGGCAGTGCTTCCTGCCTGTCTAAGTCTCTCAATTTTTGGGCACAATATTATTTCAGCTAAATTCCAACCACATGTTCTGCAAGATCTATTTCAAAAGATTTAAGTATGAAAATAAACAGAAATGCAATTTCCTTAAGCTGAAAGATTCTCATAGAAGTTTTTGAGAACCTCATTGTTTTTACAGGCTTCAAGTGATCTAAAGGCCTCACTTGACACAATCAATGTTGAGGGGCATGAGTCAACTGTCAGAGAGAAACTGCAAAAACAGAACCTACATGGTCAGGAGATCAGGAAGGAAAAAGTCTAGAGCATTGTGCTCTGGACAGTTGAGTCCAAAGTATAGTTGTTTGGCTGCAATGCCAGACACCAATTAGTCAAAAATTAAATAATGTATTTGAGCAAAATAACCTCATACCAACTATAAAGCATGGAGGCAGTGGCATAATGGTTTGGGCCTGCTTTGCATCCTCTGGGCCTAGCCAATTTGCCATAATTGAGTCAATAAGGAATTCCATGTGAGGTCATCTGACAATGTGAGGCAATCTGTCAAAAAGCTGAACCAAACAAAGATCATGCAATGGGAAGAGGATACAAAAACACAAGCAAATATATAACAAAATGACAAAAAAAATAAGTAATGGAGGGTTATGGAATGGTTAAGTCAAAGCTCAGATCTCAATGCTTTTAAAATGCCAAACATGTCAATGAGCCAAACATGCAAAAAAAGCCTTCAAACACAACACAGTTGAATCAGTATCGTAAAGAAGAGAAAGCAAACATTTCCAGTCGATGTTAGAGACATCAACTGTTACAAGACAGTTACAAGAAAAGGCTATATGAAGTTATTTCAACAAAAAATGGGACAACACTTATTATTGAATATAGCCGTGACCTTATTTGTTTTAATGAAATTGCATTACTGTTCATTTTCAGTTCATAAATGGGTTAATGAGCTTTATGTTCTGTCTGACCAGTTTCTGCAACAATATATCTCAAGATCACCTCTCTAGTCATGATGTGTTTTAACTCCATGCACGTCCTTGAGCCTGTGATTGATTTCCTGAATGATAGCATGTAGGAACACATGTATGACAAGTTTACTATACCTGTACTATTTCTCTTAATCAGGAACAGGATCGTCTGCTTTAGTCCAATCACCTGAAAGAAGAACTGCACCTCCTGCTCACTCTACTTGGCACACACAAACCCTTGAAAGAGCCTTGTACTGTTTTTGTCAAAGAGGTGTAATTGCAGGGCACCCTTGAGGTCCTTGACTGTTTTGTTATCCTAGATCATTAGCACATATTTAAAGTTGCCAGCTTAAATAAACTGTAGAATACTTACAATTCCAGTAATATCCAATGTCTGACTACTTACCAGCCCTCCACGTATTTTAAAATATCCTTCATCAATGCTTGAGCGAAGACATTGGTGTTCTGGTATATCTTATTTTAGGCAAACAGCATTCTGGTTCTTTTTGTAGGTGAAAAAGCCTTATTGACACATACATTTTGATGAACACAGTCTAGTCTAATTACAGTGTGATTTGGCAGTTCCTGCAGTTATTTTAGCCAAAGTAATGTCCTTCATGTCTCAGTAAGTACATTATCTATGGAATTATGTCTGTGCAATTAGAGGTGCAACACATGGGGTTCATGCTCCCTATAAAATATAAGTGAATTAGTATGTACAAAAACTCCCATCTCCATATCATGAAAGCTGACCTTTTCTTTTGTCCATTCTCACACATACATCTTGCCAATGTTGGCCTAAGATTGCTTAAGACCGGGAAGATCGAAAGCACTTTAGAGTGGCGAGTGATGGAAACAAATGTTTTGACAGGAAACGGGTCTGTGGTGAGCGTTTCTATGCTTTCATTTTGCACAATCCTGCGCTGCCTTTTCTATGGTCATTTATTTTCTGATCTTAGTGCAATACAGATTAGAACCATTAGCAACAAGAAACTTATGCTGAATATTTTTTGAAACACAAGGTGAATACACAAACTCTATCTCAGAATCAAGTTAGCTAGCTCCGTTACATGCGTAGCTACGAAAAATGTTGTTTCTATCTTAAGCCAGACTTAGGAAAATATCAAGTAGTCATATCTGAGTAAAATATATCCAAATTGACTATTACTCTATTAAAATATATTTTGACTAATATGATTAAAATTAAACCTTTTCAACTAATTTGAAAAGGTTTTTCACCTCTAAAAAAGGAATGTCAAGGAGGCTGCTCTTAAAAGCCACTCTTCCATTGGTTGTGAGACAGAAGACAAACCACCAGAATGGCATCAGTTGTGGTATGTGATACAGAAGGAGCAGAAGGGTAAGACATGAAGTAACATACTAATTTGGATGTTTGTTCCTTAAGTCACTAGCCATCCAGGTCCAAGTTCCAGCCAAGTGAGTGGAGCTGGTTCATTGGCCAGACCAACATCAGCCTCCAGGACGTAGGTGTCTCTTACAGATTTATAAATGTTCTACGTACTCTGGCTTTCATATGATTTTATCACACTGTTTTCTTCTTTATCAAATCACAATAGTGAGTTGGATGGATGAAATAGAGGATAGATCATCGGCAGTTGGGCAAAGCCTCATTTATAAAGAGTGAGTAGAAACAATACTAAATGTGTACATATGAGCTTCTTTACCAGGACCTATTTACTATAGTTTGTACATTTGTAGATTAAGTAGTTTGTTTGAAACACTATACTGCTAGATATGCATTTGCATAAAGCCTCAAGCCAGATACATTGTGTCATGAGTTTGTAGAGTTGGAGCCAGACACAGGATGATATGAACAAAGGGTTTTATTTTACCCAACATATGAGGCACGTAATGACGTGTAAGATTACACACAAACGCACTAGGCAAATATAAAATAACAAACACAACAGATTTCCAACAATGACGGACAAGGAAAGAACTTAAATAGACATGTGATTAACCTAACCGAACCCAGGTGAGCACAATGGGCATACATAGTGTATAGACGTGTCACGATTCAGGGACGCTTGGAAACCAGTGCATGGCACCTGGATTGTGACACAGCTTCACAACTATTTTCATATCTGTGTCCCAACAGTGACTTGGAAGCCAGGAGTGGAGGTCCAATCAACAACTTCTAGTCAAACTGAAGAAAGTAACACTCCCATAAATAGGTTGAATGAGTATAAAACAAAACAACAATCCTGTTGTCCTGTTCAGTGGTACTCAGTGCTGTCCTGTTCTCCTAGCTCTGAGACCTTGTTTTCAGACCCATGAGCAACATGTCCCACCAAACTCTACAGGTACTTGTTGTTTAACTGAGGCATTATGATGATTGCATCAACTGCATCTCTATTAACGCTCCTAAACAAACACTTTGGCTGCCCCTATGTGGCGTCACTATATCAACAGCCTCTACAAAAGTCAACTAATGTCTATCTTGACATATAATATGGATAGTGGGCAAATGGTTTGTTTAACATTGAAATTCATTAGAATTCCTTTTAATAATGATGTGTACTCTTTTGCCTAATTGCAGCAGAAAGCCTAATGAGGCTACTCCTGGTGAAGATGGAACAACTTCACTAAAAGGTGGAGCATTTAAGCCCCAGAGTGAGGACAAGGAACAAATTTAAGAAACACATGGTATGTCCTCTAAAACTTTCAGTGGGCTAATTATATTTGTGGGCCACAATATAACCGGTTATACAGTATTTAGATTATTTCTGGTATATTCCCCGATTCTCTCGTCTTTTCACTTGATGAAAATGTTATCATCACCTTTATTGATAGTTATTGTATCAGTGTGGATGCTGCCCGTACTGAAGTATGAAATGTTTCTTGCTATGGTGGGAATGTTGTTAATGCAAACATTAGCCTCCTGACATTGATCATCCAACCATGTCCAAGCTCTAAAACCCTAATTCATGCATTCATAACCTCCCATCTTGACCACTGCAACTCCCTACTCACCGGCATCAAATCTACATCCCTCCATAAGCTCCAAATGGTTCAAATCTCTGCTGCCAGACTACTCACTCACACCATGTCCTGGCAACATATCACCCATATCTCCTCTAAGACATTGACACAGGCTTCCTATCTCCCAATGCATCACCTACAACTTGACATATTAAGCCCTAAACAATACTACCGAGTGTATATAACAACAGGTTATCTGCAGGAACCCTAGGGTGTCTTACCTAGCCGTTCTCCAAAGACAGTACAAAACGAATAGGTTGTAGTGTACACAGACAGCATAACAATCCTCTCCTCCACACCCAAAGGAAATGGTCCTTTCATGCAGGAAGGGTTGATGAACCACACCCAGCTCATCAGCACCGACGCAGCACACCTGAGAGGGATATAGAGAGAGGTAGACACAAGAGGAAACAGCTCTAGCAGCTCCAAAGCGCTACAATGGGATGTCGACATCTGAGCGCTACATAGAGAAAGTTGACATATGAGCGCTACATAGGGAAAGTTGACATATGAGAGATACAATGGGAAGTCGACATATGAGCGCTACATAGGGAAAGTTGACATATGAGCGCTACAATGGGAAGTCGACATATGAGCGCTACATAGGGAAAGTTGCCATAAGGGTGCCACCAAGGAAAAGGGGCCATAACATCATTCCATTCCGGTACGGCAGGCCAACTCCTAATCCCCAAGTCCAAGCTCAAAGGCTTTGGTGACAAGGCATTCTCAAGGGTTGCTCCTCGTTTCTGGAACCCTCTCCCAAAACCATCCGTGACTCTGAGATTATCCCCATCTTCCAGCAAGGCCTTAAGACTCTTCTGTTCAAAATACCCTACCAATAGGCACGCCAAATCACACACTCTCAATCTTCGTAGTTTTCTCATAGGGTTAGGTTCCAGTGTTCGGTTCCAGTTTGTTCCCGTTTTCGGTTCCATGTCACTATTGTACAGCATCTTTGGGTCCCTGAAAAGTGCTATTATAAATAGAATGTATTATTATTATTATTATCTGGGGTCACTTCAATTGGTCAGGTCTACAAATTCATGCAGTAATAAAATAGTCAGAGTACCTCAATGTAGTGAATAACCAGGTAATCCCATCAACAGATTTTATCTTCCCTGATGGCACTGGCATGTTCCAGGATGACAATGCCAGGATTCATCGGGATCAAATTGTGCAAGAGTGGTACAGGGAGCATGAAGAATCATTTTCACCCATGAACTGGCCACCACAGAGACAGCAAGACAACCCCCAAAACAAGAATTGCTCTCTCCTTATCCTTCGTCTTTTGTTTTGGGATTCATCTTTAGTTTTGTGTGTTGCTAGTGTCCTTGTCACTACTGGTAGCATTAGGTTGTACCTACAGCCCATTCAGGTTGTACAGGTAGTCCAGCTCCTCCAGGATGGCACATCCATACGTGCCGTTGCGAGAAGGTTTGCTATGTCTCCCAGTACAGTCTCAAGAGCAAGGAGGATATACCAGGAGACGGGCAGTTACACGAGAGAGCTGGACAAGGCTGTAGAAGGTCAACAACCCAGCAGCAGGACAGGTATCTGCTCCTTTGTGTGTAGAGGAGCAGGAGGAGCACTGCCAGAGCCCTACAAAATGACCTCCAGCGACTACTGGTGTGCATGTTTCGGACTGAAATGTCAGAAGCAGACTTCATGAGGGTGGCATGAGGGCCCGACATCCTCTAGTTGGACCTGCGCTCACAGTCCAGCACTAAGCCTGTCCTCATGTTGCCAGAGGCTGTAGGCAGTTCCTGGGTGATGGAGGCATTAATGCCATTGACTGGCTCTCAGGTTCCCCAGGGGGGCCATACACACTACTGAATCACATTATGAGTTGACGTGATTAAAATTTGCAACAGTCTGTTATTTAAATTTTTTACATCGATTTTTAGTGTGAGTTTGAATCCATTGCTCAATCAGTTGGAGATTTTGGTTTCCATTGACCGTTGTTGCATCATTTTGTTGTCAATAAATTACACAATGCACAGTCAAGATTTTGATCTTTGATTTCATTCAGGTGTTCCCTTAATTTTTTTGAGCAGTGTATTAAGTTGTGCAAATATCTTGGGGCCAGGTAGCGAATGTCACACAAATGAATGAAATAACTCCAAAGATTTGTTCTAATTCTGAATGGGTCAAAAACATCTGAGTGAGTGGAAAGAGTCCAACTTCCTACCACTTCTGTCCAAACACTCAATGCGTCATTCATGTGGGAATGTATTTACAGTTGCCTTGTTCACTGTGGTTACTTGATATCCACCATTAGGTCTCTCCATCAGAGCATTTCATCTGCCGTTATGTTCTATAAGATATAACATCCTGCAGTATGACACACACAGAGTTTCCATTTGCAATGGACCAGTGACTCATTGCAGAAGGTATATCTCCAACACACATCTTAGGATTCTGCATAGCGATGATGGTTGGTGAACTACATTTTTGTAATTTCTGATTTCAAAAGCAATGACAAACTTGAAATAACCTTGTTGTTAGCACATTCTTATTCATAAAGAGTTTTTCTACAGGGTCCATTTTGATCCCTCATTAACTGGGTAAAGCATTTACATTACAAGCCTCAAGCCCAGATCAGCTCCAATAGAAAAATATCAGGTGACCCAAACGATTTTTTCTTTTACCCAGACGAAACCCTTTTTGTAAAAGCTGAATACCGTTTACAGTTTACATACTTGCATCTCAGGCTATTGGGTGAGTTATGGTATGAGCAACATTTCTCTTTTGACTATATTTGATAATAGCAATTATGGCAAGAGTCATTTAGTGATTGTCTGAATTCAGCACACCTTTTAGGTTAGGTCTTTTAAGTCAAGCGAAATATTGTATACCATTCAGATCTCTGGGTGAAACCTAAACCTGCTTCAGATGGTCAATGGATGGGTTGAGATATAATGATGGATAGGTTCAGAGGCGTTTCTGGGCAATCTGGCGCCCTAGGCAAGATCTCTAAATATTGCCCCCCCGAAAAGAAATTGACCTTCAGGGGAAATAACACTTCTTAATTTTACTTTTATAAACACAAAATAAATACAAGTACGATAGCAGATGTACACAATTTATTTTACAATAAAGGAAAATCAACATAGTGTGCTGTTAGAAAAAATATAAATAAAGACAAAATAAAAACAACATTTACCAACATGTAATCATATTTATCCACAAGTGCCTTTACTGGGTAAACAAAAAAGACACTCAATATCGTATTCTGTGTGCTATTACACCCGATTTTGTCTTAAAATTGGACTCGCCTCGATTTCCTTGCTGCAAAACGATTCATGATATCGTCATAGGACATCTTCCTGGACATGTCTCTGTTGATGCTCATCAATGTTAGCTAGCTTTGTGTGCTACATTTCAAATATCTTAACCCAGAGACAGAGAGAGACAAATTTCCATAAAATCATAACACTATACTTTTTTCTCCTTTCTTCTTCATCTTTCCTCTGCGTTCTATAATGTGCCCCCCGATGGCTTTGATATTTTCATATTAGAACAGCAGTCAGAAAATGTCAACGGATCATATGAACGTCAACTGGCGCACTTAACGACCGTCCACACCTGGCCCCGCCCTGCCTCACCATCTCTCAAAACATCAATATCATCTCACTCATAACATATAAATGTCTTGACTTAATTTAAAAGTGTTTTTAAATTACAAAAACTATATATGCATTGATATATATTACTTATTTTATATTTTTTATTATATTTTTGAAGGGCCCATGCAGATGGTGCCCTAGGCGACTGCCTAGGTTGCCTATGCCTAGAAACGCCTTGGGATAGGATATACAAAACCTGTTTATACAGAACCACAGTGTGATAACATAAGTGATTAAAGACTAAAATAGAGAATAATTCACTTCATTAATATTAATGTTTTCCCCAGATCAATGTACTTACTGTATTTTGATCTATACAGATACCCCTATCTAAACTCTGTGAACATAAATATCAGTAAAAAAAATGTTTTGCCCAAAACCCATATTTGTAGAAAGCTAACATGGGACTACTTTTCTGGTGATCTCTATCCTTTGAACTTTAACATACACTACAGCACAAGCTTTTTGGGGGCAGATAGATATGTTTGATCTTGGGGAAGAATAAACAAGAATTAATATAATTTATGAATATGACTCCAGAAGTAATTACATATAAACCAGCAACACTTGTGCCACACCAGTTTGTAAGATTCTGGAACAAACTTGACAAACAGTTACTATGAGGTTAAAGTCTATGTTATCAGCTTTAGAAATTACAACATATTTTATACATAATCCACCCACATATTCCCTGAAATGATACCTGAGAATATATACCATCACCTCATAGTTGATTTCAATTCTTTTTTTTAAATTCTGATATTTATCATAATGTGCCACCCAGTGTGCAAATTCATGTTCATTTTGGATAAACGTGATTTATTCAGTTTGTCATAAACACTGCAAAGTTACAAAGTTACATATGCAAAGTTGCAGTGAAAATAAGGTTTAACTCATTTTGACTCACAAGTAGGTGTGTTCCCTATAACAGTCTGCATATATACTAAACCATACAGGAAGCTACACTGGTGTTTTTCTCACTTTTGTTCCAGCTAACGAGAACCACAAAACAATCTGTTAAAAAGGAAGCTGAGTCTTTGCCATTCTCAAATTAAAAAAGGATTATGCGGAACATTATCAATACCATTGTCCTTATTGCTGCAGGTGAGTCTTTTCAACCTCATCATAAAATTATTATAAAATTTATAATATTATGGGAATAAGCAATAATGTTTGAAAAACGTCAAAGTACTTTCTAGGACTCCATCAGTAAGTTCAGACTGTGTATTTAGTATTAGCAGTCTGTCACAAGTACAAAATATTATGTACAAATTGTTCACTTGAGTGACAGATCTGTAGGAGGCTAAACATATAATGTTAATTTCTCAGGAACTTGGGCCCAAATTGTTCTCCAAACACCTGCAGAGATAGTATATAAATTGTATCAGAATGCTACCTTCCCCTGTGAGTTCATACACACCCGAGACCAGCAGGTGGAACTGAAGCCAATACTTTACTGGAACAATATTTTTCAGAGCAAAATGACTAAAGTCTGGCCAAAATCAGTGTCACAGTACAAGGATCGTGTGGATGTTCTGGACAGTGACTGCAACTCACGCAACAGATCTCTCCTTCTTAAGAATGTCCAGTGGGAGGACAGCGAAGGAAAATATGAATGTAAACTTTCTTATAAGGCCGGTGGACATAGTAACAGGGCGAAAGGCAATGGCACCAAGCTGCTGATATATGGTAAATGTATATATTTTTTTTTCAGTTTTCCAATTTTGTCCCGTTTTTAACTTTCTGTCTGCATATTTCAGATTCGTTGTTCTTTAGTTTTTTTCCTGCGAATAACACACTTCTGTGTGCTGTGAATGTTTCCTGGGACCCCCGGTTTGTGTTATCCATCCGGCACAACAGATCTAAAACGCCCCTTTTCCAAAACACCATTGGTCCTTTTCAACTGATCACACCGTTGTCTATAAGCCTCTCACTGGAGAAAGACAAGGACTATGAGTGTCAGCTCAACCTGAGCTCCACCATTCTATTGAATAAGACCTTTCAACAACCAGTGGAGACACCAGGTAGCACATTCTAATTACATGCCCAGACCGCCCACTGCTCAAAGTCTCTACAATACTGTATCAACACTGTAACATGCTGAAGCACATTGAATGTTGGACAGAAGAATACTATACATACTGTAGCTCTCACTCAGTAATAGATGCAACCCATTGACTGATCCTCTTCATTGTGTTTCTGGAGCAGAGAAGGAGCATCCTGAACCAGTGGTTTTGTTCGTGGCCATCCTCCTAGTCCCCATCACTGTATTCCTGGCTCTGCTCATAGCAGTGCTTAAAAATGTCTGACAGGAGAGAGCAAGACTGATGACTCAACTGGCTTCAGTTTAACAAAACACACGGGAGGACTGCCTGTAATAACGGCTGAAATGGAGTGAATAAAAATGGAATCAAACTTATGAAAATATAAGTATAATTACATTTTAAAATATTATATTGTTTATATTATTCATTCTGTTCCAGCTAATACTATGAGTGTCATGTCCTGGCTATGCCCCTAGCCATCTTTGCGCTGGCTGGGGCCATAGCCAGGACATGGCCTAAATAGGTGGCTCTAGCCACCTCTATGTGCTTTGGTTTCCCCAATTGGAGGCAGGTGTTCGTTATTGCCTCCAATTGGGGAACCTACTTATGTTGAATGTTTGTGCACGTAGTTGTGGTTTATTTTGG
>JACXGJ010007862.1:0-28939 GCA_016801105.1 Esox niger
TGTAGATGATGATAACTTCAAACTCTTGGCAATTTTTCTCTGAGAAACTCCTTTTTGATATTGCTCCACTATTTTTTGTCGCAGCATTGGGGGAATTGGTGATCCTCTGCCCATCTTGACTTCTGAGAGACACTGCCACTCTGAGAGGCTCTTTTTATACCCAATCATGTTGCCAAGTGACCTAATAAGTTGCAAATTGTTCCTCCAGCTGTTCCTTATATGTACATTTAACTTTTCCGGCCTCTTATTGCTACCTGTCCCAACTTTTTTGGAATTGGTAGCTCTCATGAGATCCGAAAGGAGCCAATATTTGGCATTGCAATTCAAAGTGTCTCACTTTCAACATTTGATATGTCATTTATATTCCATTGTGAATAAAATATATGTTTATGGCATTTCTAAAGTATTCCATTCCTTTTTTACTCACAATTTATACAGTGTCCCAACTTTTTTGGAATCGGGTTTGTAAATTATTTCCCTACAATCGAAGATTTTCCTAAATTAACTGTTATGTTGATTTCATATGAATTAAGGTTTGTTTCTTGCAAGACAGGTGGGAAACTCTGTACGATGACAATCCCAATATTGAACTTCGGCGTATTTGTGAGGATGCTTAATGATCTACATTATGATGGCTGTCATGGTATGTTTGGATAGTGAATTGTTCCCTATTATAGGTGGTACCTGTCAACGGTAGATGGTCACCCTATTTTAAAGGTAGAATCTTTCACAGGTACAACCGGATATGCATAAGTCTTTTGTATGATATTGTCGCAAGGATCATGATAGGGACAAGGGGGGTTTGATAGTTCAATGGTTTTGGTGGAATTTTTCATCATGATGTCATTTTTTTGTCTGATTTTCTGCTGAACTCCATTAACATAAATAGTAGCCTGTTGATGTCAAAATGTTTCTCCACCCTTAAATTCTGAGGTGGGAATGGGATTGGTGACTGTCATACATTGAGTTATGTGCTGGAGTGTGGTGTGTCATTTGTCTTGTTTACATGAATTTTCATTTGAGGAACAATAAGACCTGACTGGTCAGATAGTCCTTCTGTTGTTTTGTCTTAGTCATTTCTAACATAAGTGTATGAACCTTTTCTTTTCATTATGAATTGAATTGCACTTGTAATGCTTTATCAAACATTTATTGTTTTTCTTTAAATGTTTGATTAGCGGGAGTGTGGAATCTGAGTATTAACAATTACAATATGAATGAACGTTTTATTGGAAGTGAATGTGCCTAAATAATGAGAACAACAGAAACCCCTCTGTTTAGATTATCTGTCTGTAGTTTGTGCTCTGATAACCACAGGAATGTTTACACTAACCATTTGGCATGGGGCTTGTTCTTGGAAACTTGATCTTTGCTAGGTGTACACACCCTTCAATGTATATGTCAGCTTATAACCAACAGTGAGAAGAGATTGAAGTTGTATAAGGAAGACTGGCTCCATAACATGAACACGACTATCAAATGCTGCAATAAACAATTGAATTACTCTCTCGCTTGACAACCGCGTATGTGATAATTATTTCAACCACTATACGAAACGGCTGCTTTCTATCATATCAGAACAACCACTGTTGGGCTATCTACATCTGTCAGCTTGCAGTGATCCGACCCACCAAAAGGAGTCGCAATAATGCGCTGAACCTGGAATGGAACAAGCTTGTTGTGGTTCTGTGAAGGGCCATAGCCTACTGGACCAATCAGAAGGGTTACGTGGCATAATGTTAACTTCACAGTCAATCAATGGACTGATTTTTTTTTCACAATTACATAAAACATGTTTTGCCTAATTACAAATCATTGGATATGTTGTTTTGCAAAGATTTCTGCATCTCTCGTTTGTAGCTTGCATTTAACAAGCCTGTTATGAAACTACCCAGTGAGTTTATTACTTTGTCCACATTTTCTAAATTGAGTTGGAAATGGTTGCATTTGGTTTCAATCAATAGAAACTATTTGAATTTGAGGCTGAAATTGCACCTTTCCCTGTCTGAATAGACAGTGATTTGGTATATTGTGTGATCAATCTAAACTGCTTTGCTACAGATGGGACCCCGAAAATTCAAAGCCTGTATCATTGAGAGAATCAACATTCTTCCTTCTTGCAGACTGTAGGCTTGCTTTACCCATCTTGTAATCTCCAGACGTTTACATGTGCCTCTGGTGCTGCCATGGTGATGACACGATCCGAAAACAACACAGAACACTGCAGCTTGGAGGGGCTCTCTCACTGGGAGACGAGAGGAGGAACAACTGCCTACATGTCACAGGCATTCATTTGCAATCCCTGAATAAGATATTAAATGAATAAGTGGGCGCCATATTGTGAATGTTCTCTTGTCGTGCTGCCAGGTCTTAAAATACGTCCATGGCGGTGGATTACTGAAACGCTACTCCACAGTGTGGGTGTTGCAGCAGATAGTACTGCAAAATAGAAGCACATTTAAAACGAAATTACTGACATGGTTGACATTTTTTACTGTTGTGTTTTGAAAGACAGCTAGGAACTGTTTGGATAACACCTATTTCAACCACCGTTTCTCAACAGGAGGATCCAGGCTCTGATCGGGGTTTCAGAGAGCTACCAGGGAGGCTTGAGATGACAATGAATAATCTTGATTAAAAAAATGTACATGATTATTTTACTAGTTCCTTATTTCACTGATTACAAATACAAGTACATAGACATTTTGTTCTGTTAGATATTTTATTTTAAAAGAATAAACCTCAAAATCCATCATTGGTGACATTGTTGAAACATATCATTCCCCATATATTAATATTTGGTGAAGCAAATTTTCATTAAAATAACAGCTAAAACTTTAATTCTTGGCCGATTTACTCCGTGTTGTTCAGATTGATTGGAAGACACTTGTTTAATACCGTTTTTAAGACTGCAAGTGATTGTAATCCAGATTCAAACCAGGACTTTGAGTGCTGTTGGTCATTCACCTTTTTTTCTTGAGATGCTCCAATATTGCATTTGCCTTGTGTTTAGAACCACTGTTCTGCTGAAAGGTGAATATCATTCAAAGCTTTTATATTGGACTGAATTAGGTTCTCTTGCAGAATTCCTATGTGTTTTGCACCATCCATTAATTCTTCAATTTTAACAAGATGCTCAGTTCCTTCTGATGTAAAGCATTCCCACAGCATGATGATACCACCACTACACTTCACTGTAGAGAAATGCAGTGTTAGGTTTTCATCACACATAGCACACTGAGTTTTGGCTAGAAATGACTGTCTTAGTCTCTGTTGATTTCCCGACATGCTTTCAGATGATACTTTTTTAGTAATGGCTTTTTTGTTGCCAACCCCCATACAGACTATTGTTATACCAATCTCTTGATATGGTTGACTGGTGCACCATTACTCCACTCCCAGCCTGTAGCTCCTTCAGATTGATTGTGGGCCTCTATGTGGCTTCTATTTCCAGTCGCCTTGTTTGAGTGAAGAGTTTTGAAAGACAGCTTTTTTTGTTATTGATGCAGCTTCCACATCCCCAAAATGAGATGGCAACTTAAATGATTCACTGGTGGGGCCAATGATAATGTAAATGTTTATTTTATCTCTGTCAACTGGGAGCTGTTACAGCACTAAGGTTAAATATTTCAGCAATTTTGAATACCAATACTTCCCAAAATCAACTTAGAATAATTTACTATTTCAGTTTATTTGAGAAATAAAAATGCAAATAGACTTAAGTGTCAATAAATCATATGTAAACCATTAATATGAGGAAATTGATCAGGGCCTCAAAAATCTTTTGCAATGCACTGAATACAAAAAGAGAAACATCTAATCATATAAACGATAAAATATTTGAACATTTCGTGCTCTGCAATGTGTCAAACTTGGATCGTTTGTCTATAAGAACTTTAGCGACCGCTTCATAACTCTTACTCAACCATTTCATTGTGTTGCCTACTAACATTTTTAAAACATAATTCTCACTCTTGAATAAAAGAATAAACATTTGAATAAATGGACATCTAGGGAATGATTTGACCAGATTTTCAAAAGCCGGCAGCAGTCCTCACACTGAGTGAGCTGCTTTTGCAATAATCTTCTGGCATTTAGTATTCACAGAAGTTTTATATTTGAAAGACAAATATGTTTTTTGGACAAGAAATATATAATCAATAATATTGGCTGATGGCAGTAGCATCAATTCTCCAATGTGTAATATAATATTTCAAATAAAAATAGGTGTCAACATGCTTTGAAGTAGTAAAGGTATATTTCTATCACAGATTCACCATCAAGCTGCTTTGAAGTCAATCTGAGCTAAATACCATCACCGATTCACAATCAACCAATTTTTAACGCATTCCTATACAACTACCATCAGAGTCACCATCAACCTGCTTTGAAGTTATTCAGTTATACATTAATACCATCACAGATTCACCATCATCCTGCTTTGATGTAATTCAGATATAATTCCATGACCGATTCATCATCAACCTGCTTAGAATTCTTTCTGATATAATACCATCACAAATTCACCATCAAACAGTGTTGGTGGGTGGGTGTTTAACAAGAACAGGAGGCAACAACGTTGTAGAACTGATAATAGGTGTAAAGACAGTAGAGACATGGGGTGTTATCAGGACAAGAGCAGCCTTTTGTCCTCTCAGCTAAACATGTTTAGAATCAATTCCTTTCACTTTCACAAGGCAAAAAAAAAGGGGACACATTTTATTAAAAAGTTACAAATATATTTACACAACACGTATGTTTCATTTTTACTATAAAACAAATGATCTCATATGCTCATAGTGTTTTGACTTTCATTCATATTAAACTATTCAATGACAATGAAATAAGAGGAGACACAAGTAAAGACAAATTGTCCTTCAACGAGAGATCTGTCTCATCCATAAGTCATGGAATCAAATATGAGTTAGCTCATTATGGTGTAGTCTACCACTGAGAGGGGAAGCCAGGTAGGTGATTGGCTATTCCGTGGGTGTTTTACAAACAAGAGGCCCTCAAGCATTTCTCCCTTATGCCTTTCATCTCAATTTCACACAAAAAAAATTCTAGCCAGGTAACTGCTACCCCAAAGTTGTATTATTTCCTCATCATCGTGGAGGCTTCTTCACTTGTAGTCCTTGCACATTCTCTTATGGGAAGAATTTAATTAAAAAAATATATTTTAACTGATCCTTACGCTAGGCTGATCATTACACCTAACCTCCAGATGCTTCATGACTGAGAGTTAAGACATGGCCACCATGAAATGTTAAGACTTGACTTTATTCTGTTACTGCACGTCTGTCCATTTTATTTGTGTGGTACTCATTTTGCAGTAAAATGGTATACTGTGGTGCCATTTCTGTGTAGGAGTAAGAGTTGATGGATGAGTAGGAGAAGTATAAGTGTAGGGAGAAGTAGGAGAAGGATAGGAGCAGGATGAGAAATAGGGGGAGTAGGAGAATCAGGATGACCAGTAGGAGTATGATTAGTTGGAGGAATGGTAAGAGCAGTAGTAGTAAGAGCGTTATAAATATAATGTTTTATTAGTAGTAGTAGTATGAGGAGGAATGCAATTGGAGTAGGAGTAGTAGATGTTGGAGTATAAGTAAGAAAAGTAGGAGAAATTGTAGGAATATGATTAGTATGAGTGGAAGTATGAGTATGGCAATAAGTATTGTGAGCAGTAGGTTAAGAGGAGGAAGGGTAGCAGGAGTAATTGGAGGAATAGGAGAAGGAGGCGTAAAAGGAATTGTAGAAGGAGCAGGAGCAGTAAGAGGAGTAACCAAAGTAGTTGGATAAGTAGGAGGACAATTTGTAGTCAGAGTAGAATGAACAGAAGTAGAAGAAGGAGGAGTAGTTGGAGGAGTAGGAGAAGTAGGAGTAGAAGTAGGAGTAATAGGAGTAGTATTAGAAGTATGAGTAGAAGTAAGAGAAGTAGGAATAGGAGCCGTATAAGGACAAGTAGTAGAAAATGTAGTAGAAGGAGTTGGAGGAAAAGAAATAGGAGAAGAGGGAGGAATAAGAGACGCAGGGGGAGTCATCAGCTACTTTGCTAAATGGCACACTGAAAGTTCAGAGTTCAAGTGGAGTTCAAACAGCTGAGCAAAAATGGAGGAAAACAAAACTTCAAATTATCCTAAAATCCATCCAGTCAGTCCTCGTTTCCTTTTCTTCATTCCCTCTTTCCCACCTTCTCCTAACAGCTGAACATTTGACTTCCTCCTCCACCATAATCCCTCTTCAAAAGAAGTTTGAAGATATCCCTACCTCATTTACTCTGCATTTGGGGCTCGCTGGTCACTCAACTTGGCCACACATTTACCAATGTTACCCCGCTCTTATCAGATGATATACTGGAGCTAGTAATGGCTGGCCCCTGACAGCAAACACTTTCGACCCTATCCCCTCCACCCTTTTCCAGTCCATCTATTACATTGTGAACACGTTAGAACTGTTACAAGTTTAATAACAATTCTTGTCCCATGTCCCAAGGTATTGCTCATCAGCTTCTATTAGAAAAACATTTAGGTAGGGAAATATTTGGACAATTACACAATTTTCATAATTTTGTCTGTTTATGCCACTAGAATGGATTTGAAATAAAACAACCGAGATGCAGTTGAAGCGCAGATTTGCAGCTTAAATTCAAGGGGTCGAACAAAAATATCGCATGAAGCGGTTAGGAATTACGACCATTTTGATACACAGTCCCCTTATTTCAGGGATTCACATGTATTTGGTTAAATTAACATAATCATAAATACAATTTTCATTTTTAATATCTTGTTGAGAATCCTTTGCAGGATTCCCTGGAATGCATGGACATCACCAAACATTGGGTTTCCTCTTTTATGATGCTTGGCCAGGCCTATACTGCTGCTGTCTTCAGTTTCTGTTTGTTTGTGGGTTTTCTGTCTTAAGTTTTGTCTTCAGCAAGTGAAATGCGTGCGTGATCGGGTTGAGATCAAGTGATTAACTTGGCTATTACAGCATATTCTACTTCTTTACCTTAAAAAACTCCTATATTGCTTTCACCGTTTTGGGTCATTGTCCATCTGTAAAGTGAAGCGCCGTCAAATCAACTTTCGTTGAATTTGGCTGAATCTGAGCAGAGAATATATCCCTATACACATCAGAATTCATCTGACTGTTTCTGTCTTCTGTCACATCATCATTAAACACTAGTGGCCCTGTGCCATTGGAATCCATGCATGCTCATGTCATTACACTGCCTCCACCGTGTTTTACAGATGATTTGGTATGCTTCAGATCATGAGCGGTTCCAAGCCTTCTCCATACTTTTTTATCTTAGTTTCATCTGTACAAAGAACGCTGCTCCAGAACAGGGCTGGATTTTGTTTATGTTTTTCTATTCTGGCAGCTTCAGGATGGCCTGTTTCAGTTGCACTGAGAGCTCCTTTGACCGCATGTTGTGATTTCAAAGTAACATTTCCCAAATGCAAATGCCACATCTGGAAACAACTCCAGACCTTTTACTTGCTTAATTGATAAAGAAATAACCAAGGAATAGCCCACACTTCTCCATGAAACAGGTTTGAGTCAATTGTCCAATTACTTTCGGTCCTTTGATAAAGAGGGGGCTACATATTTTAAGAGCTGTAAGATTCCTAAACACTTCCCTAAAGCATTTAAGAATCTAAGGGTTTAGAGATCCAAATCCTTCTTCCAATTTTAGATGTGAATACTTCAAAATAAAGCTGAGAGACTGCACTTAAAGCACATACTAATGATTTAACTGTAACTTGAATATACTTTGATAAACAGCCAAAGTACCAAAACTTGTGTCAGTGTCCAATTATTTCCGGACCTAACTTTATAAGCCATGAAATAATAAAATATTAAATGCCCTTCTTAATAGTTTTTTGTCCTGCTAAAAACAGTCCTCTCCCATCAAAAAAACTCTAACGAATATTGTAATTATTACTATTAAATTTAACATTTCATGTGTAACCCTGAAATGACTTACGTGTGTCCCTGAAATGACTTACTTGTGTCCCTGAAATGACTTACGTGTGTCCCTGAAATGACTTACGTGTGTCCCTGAAAAATGTTCTCACTAAAATGCAAAAATGCAATGAATATGGAGTTTAAGTATTTTTGCACAAATCAAGCCTTGCCAAAGAGCACAAAAACACAAAATCCATGATATGTGTATGTTTTTGTGCAGGGTTTTAACTCTGGTTCTATGAAAGGCTTTCAATCGGTGTTCAATTAGAACCTATGTTACCACTGATGGTACACTTTGTGGGTCAAGTGCTTGCAATAACATTGAATGCAGATAATCAGAAGAGCACAAAGAGTGCATACTATACTAGGTAGATATAGCTTGCTAATTAAATGTAGAGTTTGCCCGGAGGAGAAAAACGGTCCATATCGGCCAGTGTATTCCTTGAAAGCTTGTCACTAGAGGTTTATCCCAATTTATTTTAGACAGGCTACACGCAACAACATGATTATAATATCATCAGGAAATCTATGAGCGTAAGTACATCGACAGTAACAAACCATATCTTATGTACTCACACAATATTTTTCTCCAATGACTGGTGTATTATAATTACCATTATACTGAATTTGGACTTTAAAATTGAAAAGTTTTAGAGGTGGCTTGATGTGGTGAGCATAGTACTGTTAGTCTCTAAGTAGTAGGTGTAAAATAACTTGCTGCGATTTTCTGCTGTAACAGAAGAAAGTACAAGGGAGGAGTCAGTGCTAACCTTGGACTCAAATGTATTGGCCAAGTAGGATTGTGAAATGTCACGGGGGTTATGATTCCTCTGGCGAAATATATAATTGAGCATGAGCTGTTGTGATTTTATAACATACAAGAATATTGGAAAGTTTATTTGGTATGGTAACTCACATTATGCAAAGAGTCTGAATATTCTTGTAATATGTGATGGGGCGCTCACATTCTGACCTGACTAGGCCCTCTCCTGTTTTGTGATTTCATGGCCTGTCTACTTGTAGTTGCAGCTGAGCAACAAAGGAAATTGAGGGAGCTAGGTCACTGTTGAAAGTCATGTAATATATGACCCGTTTAAGGGAAACAATATAGTACAGTCGGGATTCATGATAGCATCCATGAAAGATAAAGTAGAAGTGTTCATTATTATTTGAGAAATGGATAAGTGCCTAAGATGGGCCTGAAGGAATGTCATTGTTAATAACACAGCTGTTTTCTCCAGGTATGTTCATAAAGAAATGAGCACACTTTTTTAAGTGTACAGACCAACAATTAATAAGTCAATACAGTCCAAAAGGCAATAAGTCAGTAGAGACCACAAGGCAATAAGTCAATAGAGACCAAAAAGCATTAAGTCAAGGAAAAAGGAAGATTTAGAGAGCACATTTCTTGGAGTTACAAAGGATTTTCAAAGGAGAAGGAGAACTGACCCTACTCCTCCGGCACAATAATATAGCAGCATAAAACCTTGGGGCTGAGACAGGGGAGTCCTGTAACACTGTGGCCCTCACCAAGGGTTACCGCAGACAGCGCCCAACAGGCAAAATGTCTCTCCACCCACTTTGCCAAGCATCAACAAGAAGGACACCAACCAACAGCAAACAGCAAACACAGATACTGTTTACTTTTTCATAAAGGTACCAGTCCTCCCCCTGACTAGAGAAAAAACAAAATACTTTACATTATTGTCATAGCAGTATCAGTACCAGTGGTTAACCAATTCTTTCGCATTTTGATTAGTGGTGGACTTTTAATAACCGTCCGCCCTTTTTGTTCCAGAGATTAATCCATTTCCTAATGTCTCTTATCTAATTATATCCTCTTGCCAGTCCTCTGTTATACCGTAGCAACTGTAGTTAAGACCTCTGAGTTGGGTAGGTATAAATGTCCCTTTAGCTAATATATTTTGCAGAGCCAGATGTTGTTTCTGATATATGTTTGCTTGTTCAATACCTGGATTATTTTTTTTTTTTTCAGGTGATTTACCTGTCCAGAACCAATCTATTGTAAGTTAGAGATGCAGCTGACCACAATTACACCATTTTGCTTATGGAAGTCCAGATAATCATCCAAAGTGTTTCATTGGTCCAAGGCACAAAGGAGGGTAATACTAACTGAACCTTTTGATAATTATTTTGTGGACACTGCATTCAGGCTTCGTTGATTCCACCTGTGTGTTAGCAGTTATCATTTTTAGGACAAACTTTGCTTCACTTTTAATAGATAATAACTGTCTGAAAATTTTTGGGATACTGCACATTTATTGATGAGGGAGGAAATTGGTAAAAACAGTTTAGTTTTAAAATATCGGTTTACATTCAATCCAAGATACAGTAAAGCATGGTCATTCCTGAGGACTAAAGTTGTATGCAGCAACAGCCAGTGATCTCTTCCCTAGTGCAGTCTAACAGACTTGAGACTCTATATTCTGAATCTCAGATGGCCAGCTCATATCAGGGATACAATTCTCATTCACACTGAACTATCAAGGAATAAGCAATTAACCTAGGTTCAAGATCAATGGGGTTCTGATTTGTATTCACAAAAGCAATGTTTCATCCCTGAGTAGTCTGAAACAAGAGTCTGGTAACTGGAGAGTTGGTAGTATCTCATGTTATGACATTGATTAAAGTTTGTAGAAACTTACCCTAAAATGGAGACAGCTAGCAGAAGAAGTTTGCTAGCTGAAAGATATGTAACCCTTCTTACTGATTAAGTATTTGGTAGTGGCTAACATCTTTGAGGAAATCAAATGTTTACAGGCATTCACCTGAACCCCATTCTAATCACATTTCAGCCTAAACATCAAAAGACAATACCTAGGTGTGCTTCAATGAGTAAAATGCATGCACACCCTGTAGCTGTCCAGATAAGAGGAGCTGATATGTGTTTTATATAGTGGCCTAACATAACAGGTATTGTGTGTTAATCAAGAAAACAATATGAGAGGGCAAGATTTTGTTTAGATTTACGTGGGCTACATTTAGAAACATCCAGTTTTTTTGCTAAGTTATGGACTGACATTGCATGTACAGCTCCGGAGACAATTAAGAGACCACTGCACATTTTTATTTTCTTTCCAAAAAAGTTGAAAAGGAAAGTTGGAGTTAGGAACAAAAGCATCCAATTTACAGTTGTCTCTTAATTTTAATCTCTTAGTTCCTCACTCAAAACCTTCTGTTCCTTTTTTGGAAAGAAAAACAAAGGTGCCGTGATCTCTTAATTTTTTCCAGAGCTGTATTTTGTGAACTTCTATTAATTTTCAAGAGTCTTGATTCTTGATGTTGTATAGTTACTTGAAGGCTACTTCATCAGACGTGGTTCCCGAATGTTGTTAGGATTACACCAGAGTTTTTTTAAATGAGTACTGACGCGTAGATTACTTTAGATTGTTTTCCAATGTGAACACTGATCGGAGGCCTTTTCACTTTCAGTAAGCGGTGTGGGTAACTGGGCCGTCACAAGACAATCAGCTCTTGCATGTGATTGTATGGCGAAGCCATGTTGTTACCAAACAATGATTGAGCTTTAGACAAGATAAACCATTTGTAGTTATTATACTCACTTATAGACAGCAAAGCTAAATAATTTTTCCAGTACTTTTGGGGGAGATGGACCACTGGATATAACACTGGTTGTTATGTGATGGGATTTCATTACAATTTGTTTAGCAACTTGTGTATCTCAGGATGACAACCTTACAGCTATTGATCAACCTTCAGCTATAAGTGGCTCCATTTAATGACCAATGTGTTTATGCTGTTTTGCTTTTGCGTTTTCCCCCCGGCGATGATCACTGGGCGCGGACCAGTCACAGCTATTCTTTAGTGTCCTACTGGAATGCCTTCCATTTAGTTAAATCAATACACATTGGTTACATCAGTTAAGAGTATTTGTTTCCACAATAGTTATGAACCTAGAAAATGGAACAGGAACTAGAAATACATATATAGTGGCATCTCTGATGGGTTTCCCTAAGCTCTACAGCATTATACAATAAACATATTAGGCAGGTGTTTCCTCTGTTTATGATTCATAATGGGGATAAGGAGGTTATTCATTGATTTATTCTTGTTTCATATATTGCTTGACCAAGTCACGCAAATTGACTTTCAAAATGGAAGTCAAAATATGGGGTGTATATCATTGCAAATTATGTCACACGAAAATGGACAAATATGTAGAAAATCCATGACTCATCCCATCTGTAAGATGCGAAATCACACTTGAGAGGAGCAAAATATTTTTTGCTTGACCTTTAACCTTTGCAACAATTTTTGCACATTCAAAATGTACTTGTATATTTGTACTTTCAAATAGACTGACAGACAAAACAACAATATCAAGCTTAGATTCATAGAGCATGGGCTGGAGACAGAAGGCAGCACAATGAGTGAGTCAGTGATACACAAGTGAGTCATGTGCGTGTCTGAGAATGGGAGGGAGCACAACTTGAATCTAATCATGGCAGCAGCATCATCTTTTGCTCCACCCATTACTTTACAAGCAGTTTAGAGCAAAAAGCACTTCATACTGTTTGCGTTGGCATCTGATAATACGACAACTTTTCTTATAATCTGAGATTATACGAAAATTATTGCCTGTATCATATTAAAGATTAAACTTGTTTCCTGTGGGTTGAAAGCCAGTACATCACTTACATAAACCCATGTGTTTGCATTTCAAGCCTGGCCATCAAACTCCAGAGCTTAGTAGTTTTGTCAATGAGGTGGTCTCTTTTCAACTAACTAACATTCATAACATGGTAAAGATGATAAAAGATATTCCATTGGATGCCATCAGATACTTAAACAATTGTACAAGGCTTGATAACAAGCATTATTTGTTACTCATCTATAATAACCGACAGGAACAAGTTGCGTTGTGTTAATTAAGCGTTGACTAGGAATTTTTATCAAGCTATAGAGGCCCTTGTAGAGCTATAAAAAAAACGGTAATCTACACAGATTCAGCAAAACCAATTCATAGTGGCTGCCATCCACTTTACTAAGAAGATAATGTCAGTATATAGCACTCAGTGCACACTGGAGCAGAACGGGAGTTCACCACAAGCAGTAATGACATCATCGCAGTGTCCCAAAACATGGTAGACATTGGTTGAATAGAAAATGTTAATATCTTTGGTTGTGAGTGATGGAACAGTATGGCCTCAAGGACAATTACTGGACAAATTCCATGGATATTGTTGAAATATGTGTGATAATGAAGGCGTCTATGGGTATTGTCTATTCGGTCTGATCTAAAATACAGCACCTACAGTGCCATCTGAAAACAGGGCAGCACAACAGCTTAAAATAGCAGTGTTGTGTCAAAGAAGTGTCAGGTCCTGGCTGGGGTGCCTCAAGGCATCTCTATGCGCCCGGGGGCCACAGTCAGGGCCTGACGGTGGGGATGTCTCTAGGCAACTCTGCTCTACTGTTTCTGTTCTCCCCAATCAGAGGCAGCTGCACCTTGTTGTCTCAGATTGGGGACCCTATTTATATTTGGTTGGTTTTTCCTTAGTGTGTGGATCATTGTTTGCATCAGATGTTGTCTTAGTTTGTAGGTTGCCGCGCCTGTCGTTTACTGTTCAAGTTTAAGAAACATTGAAAGGAAGGATTCCCTTATACCATACGCCTGTGTCCTGCCTCCTGTAAAATGACATGAAGCGTTGGTACAGGTTGTATAATTATCCATTGGATGTTATCTGAAACTTTAAACAATTGTAACAAGTATTTGTTTAGGCTGGTATTGACCAGATGTTTGTTGTTGGTACAGTTTAACTAACCTAATGCACCCTCTGAACACAATGCTGGCACAACACAATCCAAGGGTAAACACTGAATAATTACAATGAATTACAATATGTACTATAACTGGAATTACATATGCAATATTTACTCTCTAATAGGAACATATGCATCTCCAAGCTGGTGCACCTATAACCCCCAAGAGAGAAAATGTTCAAGATACATAAACTATTTGCATCAGCATTCGATGTTTGTCTTAATCAAAGTCTTGTTTTTCCAAAAGAAAAGTCTTGTTTTTCCTCTAACTACTCAGGCTCCCAGCCTACCTAACACATGTGTATTATATCTGAGGGGATTTGACAAAGCATAGCCTGACACCCAGGTAGGCGTGTCTTACACTGGGTGAAAGTTAATTGCATTCATTTTGGGATCGGAATATTGGATTGAGAACTTTGAAATCCCAAGGGTGATGTTGGTTCAAAACAATGGATTGATGTAATTAGCATTTCAGTGTTAGTGATACGTTTTTATTTTTAAAAAACATGCACCACGCTGCCTTGTTGACATCATCAAGCTGTTACACACGGATCACACATAACATTATGACTACTGACAGGTGAAGTGAATAACACTGATAATCTCATTATCATGACAACTGTCAGTGGGGGGGATATATTAGGCAGCAACCTCAAAGTTGATGTGTTAGAAACAGGAAAAATGGGTAAGGTTAAGGATCTGAGTAACTTTCACATGGGCCAAATTGAGGTGGCTAGATGAATGTGTCACAAAGGTTTGAGGAACTCAAAAAAGATTTCAAGCTGTTGACTTCGCCTCCAATCCCCAGATCTCAGTGTGGTTTCACTATTTCTTCCAACTGGTGAGAACACATTTCCTGAACTATTACCTTGATTGCAACAAAACAAGAGAAGAGGCAGAATAACTGTTTTGGAAGTACTGTGCTATTCACGAGTCTATGCTTAAATGCTATTCTGCGAAAATATTATTTGGCATGCCTTCCTACAGGCTATAGTAAAAGTTATGTTTATCAAGCATGGCCGAAAATATGCGATTTATTGAAATAGAATGTTGTTTCTCTAACTAGTGGTTGAGATTGCAGCACTTTCTCTTCTCATTCGCAGTTTAGAGTGAGCGTTTTCCTTCACAAAATCGCAACACTTTTCTATTTTAGTAGTGGATTGCGACAGGAGCCAAATACCACTTTAGAAAACCTCTCATTCAGCATTACCGGTCCTATTAGTCCGGCCCGTATTAACGACGATTTACCGAGGAAAATGTTGTTTGTTTGTCAAAGATTGATGTGGTTCACAGCAAATACATGCACAGATTTCAGTGTTGCAGTTTTGTTTGCAATTCTGTACGATCTTCACCTAGCCAGCTGTTTTTACACGGAAGGCATTCCCGTGAACACCTGTATAAGCACCTCCCAAGCAACGACTTTGATTGTGTTAAAGCGTTCAAAGTTTACTGAATTAAATATTTCCCCAGCCCCTTGGCAGCAAAAATCCTTTAGATATTCCAACGGCCTAGCGAAAAGCCAGATCTGGTTTAAGAGGCTATGGCTGTTAACAGTGCTATTGTTTGATTCCTTGTAAATCCTGACGCAACTACTGATATTACTGAATTTGTTGATGCTATGTGCAATGGTCGAGGTTAATATTCTGCTACTGTTTATACTCACCTCTAAGCCCCAACCACTTGTGTGCCTTAGGGGCTGTACTTCGCACAATTGTTTTGCCCCATAGCTCCACCAGTGAGCAATCATGGCTCCGCAACTGTATACTGTAACTTAGAATTACTACCAGGGATAGGATTTACCATTACTTGTGAAAACTGAGTTGAAGATAAACCGCACATAATACTTAGCATAATTTAATTTCAAGCTCATCAAACCGGTGAGAAATCTTTTTTTTTTATATACTAAACTTGACTGCAGACATACAAAACCTTTTAGCCTAGCATAAGTAGGACATTGTAATGTAAAAAGGTTGTTAGTAGAATTTTCCTTTAAGAAGTCTCCTTAATATATTACAGGCTATTCAGCACCATTTATTAAACAAATATCACACCCTCATATTTAGGTGAGTGATTGAAATTCACAGCACCATTTATTAAACAAATATCACACCCTCATATTAAGGTGAGTGATTGAAATTCACTCACCCAGACTTTGCCTCACTACTTTAGCCACAAGTGTACTCCTTAACAGAGTAGGATTTCCTTTGGATGACCTGTCTCTTTAGTCATTCCTTGCCACCTTTTCACAGACAAACAAAGGGTCCAAGCCAGCCGGAGAGCTTTCGCTACCAGCTGAATGATACAACAGGACCCCTCTTCCGTCATAATTGATTAGAAATTGATTAATCAGAACTTGATTAGAAGCAAGAGAGAAGAGGGATTCAATTCATCATGCAAGTCCACTTAAAATTTAATTAAGTAGCAGTAGATTCAGTAGATTTTGAACAGAACAAAAATGGCTATTGATGTTTCAAATTAACACTGGCTAAAAATATCCATGACCTTTTACATGCTGATTCTTTCAAACCCGTCCCTCTCATTTTCACCATAGACATAAATGTAGCTTTCACCCTTAAGCTCTCATTATCACTTTCTTAGTTTGTCAAGATCTGTCAAGATTTGAAATGCAACAAAACATTGGTGGTTCTTGGGTTACAAGGCACTGGGGGTTTTAGTCTAGTTCAGGGACATGACTAGACTTGAAAATTCAGTGCTCAGGCTGATCAACAAACATGAACATTGTAAATATCAAGTGTTTATTATATACTGTGTATTGACAAAGGCCTCAACAAACAATGGTAAATCCTGACTGTGGCAGTAATGCTGTTCAGTATGTCTTTCCAGGGTGTGTCACACCTAAATGTCGTTAGGTTGGATCAATATAAAACAATCAATTTTTCTCCTTGTACTCACGTCAGACACTTGCAGTAATATGCCTCTACCCTAAACCCATTTGTTTTCCAAGTGGACTAGCTAAAACTATTCCTGTCTCATTAAGTGGAATTTTCGGAGAGTAGATGAGTCATGTCATTGTTTAAAGTTCTGTCTTGTAAACTTTAAAGGAAGTGTCCCTTTCTGTATTCCCAATTGAATCCAGCCATATTCTTAAAGTGAGGAACCATTCAGTTACCCTTTTACAGTCTCGTTCTATGCATTTCATCAACTCCATTTTGGTTTTGGGCACATGATAATTATATATTTTAGTCCACTGTCATTGTGGATTCATACTACTGTTCAGTAAATGTAAATTACAAACTATAATAATCTATATTAGAAAATAGTATTAGCATCAATTAAAAAAAGAACATCTAGTGTTTGGAATGTTGGCAGTAAACATTGTTTATATTGGCTTGAAAGTCTAGCATAGTAAAGTTGTAAAGTGGAAGTTGAAAAGGAAAGTTTTGAGTGAGTAGCAGAAGTGTTCAATTTGCAGTGGTCTCTTCATTTGAACCCTTCTATTCCTCACTCAAAAACTTTATTTTTGCCTTTTTTGGAAAGGAAAGTGGTCTTTTTATTTTTTTTTTCTCGGAGCTGTATGTGCAGGAAGGGACTGATGGTAAAAGTAGTTTTCCCAATGAAGTATCACAATGAACTTAATACACATACGCTGAGCAATTCTGCACATTCATTCACAGTATGATACATCGTCTCCCACACCCAACCCTGCTAGAACTGTCCCACTGTGTTCATAGAAGTCTGCCTCTAACTCATACAATGTGTTTGTAGTGAAAAGTCTCTTAGTTTGACTACTACTGCTAAGATAAATGCATCACTTTCTTTTTAAAAGGCCAGAAAAGCTACCGTCACTTAATGTAGGGAAGTTAAAAGAAAGAGAGGTCCTTTACAGACAAATTGAAGCTGGAACAGATTGTGTTTTGCTGTAATCACCATTTAATTGGAATCACTGGTTTGGTTGAATGGCTTTTGTTCAGGGGTAAAATTGGTGTTTAAATTACTCCCTTTGGCTTCTGTCTGTCCATCAAAACTTTTTCCTGCTGGTCCATGTGCGTGCCACAGCTAGAGATCCCTTAATCCCATCAGTGTGATTGCACAGGAAGCAGCTACAGTTTATAAGGAAAAATAACCACCCAGTCAGACGATCAATGAGTTGAGGCAGAGGCTTTATGTTGCTGTTGAACTATTCATGGAGGGACAGAGATACACAAGGTCAGAAAGCTGTAATCCAAATTGGTGAAAATGCCACATTCATTTGCAATATTAGAACATCCAAGATGTTACCAGATAAAACAAACAATGTTTATTTGGTGTAATGGGCGAGCAGTATGCTGTATTTACTGCAGATCGTTCTTTTACTTTTATGCTTGATGCTCCCTCAACACTCTCCAGCCCGGCTATGTCGACAAAAGCCAAAACTACAGCCATGGGGATAACAGTGGCACTGTTCCCTGTTACTGCAGTTTCTATATTTAGGGATGCAGCAGTTCACTGGTAAAACCCTATTGTGTTTGTTCCGGTTCATATTAATTATTCTTCCAGCAAAAAAGGGTTCAGTGAGTTAAAATGGTGCAAAGGTGCCCAAATGTTTGTGGTAGTAAAGGGCCAAGGGCAACAACTTCAGGTGCAGATCATGCAAATCAGCCTCACAATTGCGCTGTCAAAAGCCTGCAAATTTGCACTTTTTGAAAGCTCACCACACACCCAATTTGACCTACAGTCTTGAATTGGTACAATTGGTATGTCTGTCTCCTCATTGTGAAAATTATTTGCTAATGGATCCCATAAAGTCTGTAATGATGAATTTTCTGCAGATTTTCTGAAACACACTTAACTATCCATTCGTATTTAGCATCAATGGAGTAAGGTCTTACAGTGAAAAGAGCCAAGCAAGGATGTTGAAAAAACTGCTATTGACCAATGAACATGTGCAGGGTTGTGGTATTGCAACTTTCTTAAAATGTAAAACAGTTAATGAGGTATTTTTATCATGCTGGAGCCAATGAATCTTTGGCTTAAGAAGCTAAACTGTGTCCCATATAAACTGAATGGAATTATGAAACCAACCCAAGTGTCATAATTTTGGCCACTGGTTGGGTGTGTGGCACTGCTCTAAATAAATTGAGAACCTTACCATTCACTGAGCTAGCTAGCAAACACAATGCTGTTTCAGGTGCTTAAAAGTCTGGAGTCATTATTTCAGTTCAAATGGACGTATTTGGCTAATGGGTAAGGATTAGGTAACTTAGTAACAAATGGTACAGTGATGTTAGTTAACGCTAGCTAACATGATACTTGTATTTAAACAACTACATGTTAGTTCACGTTAGCTAACATTACAATACAGTTTTGCACCACTCCACTTTGCTAACCTTAGTTGGCGTTAGCTAATATTGTATTAGCTAAAGCATATATGTTGCTAAAAAGTCTAGTTAGTACTATGCATAAGCTAATGCTAAGTAAATCAATCAATCTTATTAATTTATATTGCCCATTTTACATCAGCTGTTGTCAAAAAGTGCTTTTACAAAACACCCTGCTGGAAACCCCAAGGTGCAAACAAGAACACTGTGGAAGCACAGTGGCTAGGAAAAACTCCAGAAAATGTGCTGAAATTTGGAAACCTAGAGAGGAGCCAGGCACAGAGGGGTGACCAGTCACCTTTTGGCTGTGTCACGTGAACATTTTAAGAGTACAAGTTGTAATAATTAATAAATGCATTTGGGCAGTGTCCATAGTCTTTAAAACCTAATGCAGGTCAGAAGCATATCCAGATGGAAAAGGAATGGGGGGTGTCAGCAGACTAGTAGCTGGAATCATCAGGTATCTTCTTCATCTGCAAAACAGCTAAGAAGACTTTGGATGGGTAGAAAGTCTTTAGAGCTTGGTACCTGGGAAGTGGGCCAAGACCTCATGTCCCCTTAAGTTTAAACAGAGCAGGAGACAAGGAACATTTAGAGTGCCTCTTTCAGGTTTACAAGGATTAACAATGGAGGACTGACCCTACTCTCCTGGTGCAATAATATAGCAGTGTACAACCTTGGGACTTATACAAGCTAACATTACTGTGCTGTTTGTAAAAACTCTGGTAGCGGAATCATTTTTGGTACAGTAGGACCAAATGTTGGGTTTCCTCCTTTGTGATGTTTTCCAGGCCTTTTCTGCAGCTGTCTTCAGTTGTTGTTTGTTCATGGGTCTTTCTGCCTGAAGTTTTGTTTTCAGCAAGTGAAATACATGCACGATTGGGTTGGGATCAGGTGATTGACTCGGCTATTGCAGAATATTCCACTTGTTTATAAAAAAAACTTCTGGGTTGCTTTAGTGGTATGTTTTGGGTCATTGTCCAACTGTAAAGTGAAGCGCCAAATTCAATTTGCTGAATTTGGCTGAATATGAGCATCGAGTATATTCCTAATACACTTCAAAATTCATCCAGCTGCGTCCATCTTCTGTCACAGCATCAACAAACACTAGTGATCCTGTGCCACTGGAAACCATGCATGCCCATGACATCATACTGCTTCCACTGTGTTTTACCATGGATGTGGTATGCTTCAGATAATGGGCAATTCCATGCCTTTGCCATACTTTCCCCACCATCATACTGGTGCAGTTTTTTTTTTAGATGTCCCACAACTGGGCAGCCCCACATCTGGGCTGGCTTTTTTAGATGTCTTTGGCCAAGTCTAATCTGGCCTTTCTTTTCTTTACAACTTGTGGCTTGCACCCTCTATATTTGTTCTTGTGAAGTCTTCTCTTCATGGTAGACCTGGATAATGATATGCCTCTAACCCTCCTGGAGAGTGTTCTTCATTTGGATGTTGTGTAAAGGTTTTCCTTAACCATGGAGAGGATCCCATGATTATCCACCACTGTTGTCTTCCGTGGATGTGGCCTTTTGGTGATGCAGAGCTCACCAGCGTGTTCTTTTTTTCTCAGAATGTACCAAACTGTTGATGTGGCCACTCCTAATGTTCCTGGTATCAATTATTTGTTACACTTAAAAAAATTTGAATAAACAAGGGAGTTGGGAGAAATATTTTTTTTCATTAGTTGCCTAATAATTCTGCATACAGGTTTTATTTAGGATTGACAAAGCATTGTGATTGTTCAACAATAAAATACATCTTGAGAAATACAATATCCCTAATAATTGTGCACGCAGTGTAATTGCTGAAAAAATAGCTAAGGAATAACCCACAGCTCTCCGTAAAACAGCTTTTGAATCAATGTCCAATTTACTTTTGGTCCCTTGAAAAAATAGGGGCTACAAATTAAAGAGGTGTAATTCCTAAATCCTTCCTCCAATTTGGATGTGAATATGCTTACTTCAAGACCATAGTAATTATTTAACTGTAACCTAAATATATTTTGGTAAACAGCAAAAATAACAAAACCTGTGTCAGTGTCCAATTATTTCCGGACCTAACTCGATACATTAGGGGGTGTGCAGTGATTAGAAATGCCCCTTCATTTATACAAAATGCACTTTCAGTCACAACATCCTGGCACTGGCCCTGGGTGATTGTGCCTGGACCTGAAGACATAGGAATTGTTGAGTATCTAAGATAAGGTGTGCGCGCGCATGTGTAATGGGTGGCAACTGGTAGCAGTAGCCCATTTTTATAGCATCTATAGCATCAAAAACTGATCTTTAGTGTGATTAATTTTGGTACACATGATCAGGGTTGTGAACTTAGTTTATACATAAATTATGTTTCCACTTGGCCACATGAAGATACTAGTGAAAAGGAAAAGCCATTCATGGCATATTGTTCGCAGCTTTGACATGAGTTGTGTATGTGTCTATTGTGGAAAAAATATGCAATCTGGATAGTAATAGCCTAATGCTGAAACCCGCTAAATGCTGCTTGCAGCTTTAATTAACTCTGTAGTTCCTTGAGAATTACATTCCTTATCTCAGGGCATCTTGGTTTAGTTAAATGCAGTGAGACTGTGATTCAGTTAAATCCACCATAGCCATACTCAGACACGTGTGAGAGGAGTTTCCTTGGTTATAGTCTTAGGTTTTTATAAATTACGCAACACAAGTCTGAGTTAATTTGACCATGAGAATTATGCACAATGCAGGTTTGTTTAAATTGAGCACTTTGTATTTCTCAAGTTAAATCAATCCAATGTATTTATAAAGCCTTTTTACATCAGCAGTTGTCACAAAGTGCTTTTACAAAACAACCTGGCTGAAACCCCAAGGAGCAAGCAACATCCTTCCTTCTTTCCTGCATTTCTCAGTCTCCCTATCGCTCTGTCTTGTTACAGACACCAGAGAGGGTAGAAGACACGAATATCTACAGGCAGACAAATATGGTCTGTGGCTCTCCCTGTCCCATAGCTAGAGGTAACTGGACAGTCCAGGAGAACAGTAGAGTGGCATTAATTATCAGTGTGCAGGAAGAAGGGGAATTTTCTCCATTACGGAGCCACACTGATGACAGGGTCATCTATTTGAGATCCACATTGATGACAGGGTCATTAACAAAAGTTGGAGTTTTTAGAGCCGAGAGTTGGGCCTTTTAGTGCCCATTCTTATTAGTACTTTTGTTAAGGGGCCTGGAGCGCATCAACACAATTGTGTATATGTGTGCCGTTAGGTCAGAGAGTTGGAGTCAAAGTCTTCTTCTAATAGGCTTCAAGGGAACAAAAAAATATAATTAGGCTAGAAGAAAGAGGGATGTGAGAGCAGCAACTATGGGCATTGTTCATCCCCAAAACACTGGCAAGAATGGTGACATGGTGCAAATAGCGTTACTCTTCGCTTCTTGACAGATGCACTTAAAAACGTGAATGTTTGAGCACAGGAGGAGAGAGCCTTTCTACAAACCCTGGACCAGACGCAAGATCGTGTTTGCCTTTGATTACACAGCATTTTTCTTGGGGTTGAGATACAGTGGGGAGAACAAGTATTTGATACAGTCCTGATTTTGCAGGTTGTCCTACTTACAAAGCATGTAGATGTCTGTATTTTTTATAATAGGTACACAACTGTGAGAGACGGAATCTAAAACAAAAATCCAGAAAATCACAATGTATGATTATTTAATTAATTCGCATTTTATTGCAAGATATAAGTATTTGATACATTTGAAAAGCAGAACATAATATTTGGTACAGAAACCTTTGTTTGCAATTACAGACATCCCACTCCTCCATACAGACCTTCTCCAGATCCTTCAGGTTTCGGTGCTGTCCCTGGGCAATACAGACTTTCAGCTCCCTCCAAAGATTATCTATTGGGTTCAGGTCTGGAGACTGGCTAGGCCACTACAGGACCTTGAGATGCTTCTTACGGAGCCACTCCTTAGTTGCCCTGGCTGTGTGTTTCAGGTCGTTGTCATGCTGGAAGACCCAGCCACGACCCATCTTCAATGCTCTTACTGAGGGAAGGAGGTGGTTGTTGGCCAAGATCTCGCGACACATGGCCCCATCCATCTTCCCCTCAATATGATGCAGTCGTCCTGTCCCCTTTGCAGAAAAGCATCCCCAAAGAATGATGTTTCCACCTCCATGCTTCACGGTTGGGATGGTGTTCTTGGGGTTGTACTCATCCTTCCTCCAAACACGGCGAGTGGAGTTTTGGCCAAAAAGCTCTATTTTTGTCTCATCAGACCAATGATCTTCTTCCATTCCTCCTCTGGATCATACAGATGGTCATTGGCAAGCTTTAGACGGGCCTGGACATGTGCTGACTTGAGCAGGGGGACCTTGCGTGCACTGCAGGATTTTAATCCATGACAGCATAGTAATGGTTTTCTTTGAGATTGTGGTCCCAGCTCTCTTCAGGTCATTGACCAGGTCCTGCTGTGTAGCTCTGGGCTGATCCCTCACCTTCCTCATGATCATTGATGCCCCATGAGTTGAAATCTTGCATGGAGCCCCAGATTACTTTTTTCAGGTCTGAATAATTACAATGTCTTTTTAGAAATTCAGATTCAGAATTATTGCTCTTAGAAACAGAACATGTATTTAGATGCTAATTTGTGATCAGCTTTGGTTTTCCAACTGAGGATGATTTGGGATCGAACTTTGGTTGTCCAACAGGCAAGAGATTTCAGCTAAACATAGCAGCAACCTCCGTGGGTGGTAATATGCAAGGGTAATAATAACGGAGTCACAGCAGTAAACTGCTTTCCAAGTCTGAATCGTGCAGCTCAGCTTTCCGCTGCACAAATCGTTTGTCGATGGTAAATATCAATTGGAAATTAATGTGAGGTGGGCACGTGGCTTATGTAGGGGTACATCATGAACTTTAGAGGTGCTTCTGCTGCCATCTTTGCCACTTGCTACTGGAGAAAATAAACAGTGCAAGCTGTGTTGGTTTCACTGGGGGAAATTGAGTAACACGTTATTTTTTTTTAAGTATGTGATTACTTAAATGTATTAACTAATGCTTTACATTACTCGTTACTGTTAAAGTAGTCTGGCTATGTTACTTCACTACACATGCTAAACTTAATTTTCCACTCATGAGCTAAACTTAATTTTCCATTTATGTTTAGTGTTGAAACTGGATCCAGGCTGTGTTTATAGTCAAGTTCAAGAGAGATTTATTTGGCGGTCTTGTGTACACGAGCCATTTACTGTAGAAGTTCGACTGATCCATCGTCTCAAAATATTCTCAAGATAAAAAGCATTTAGAGAAAAGAAATCTGCAAGCACCGTTGTGCATTTTAATAAAAGGTGCTACATTGTGTGTTGTCCCAATGTTCTTTGCATTCAACAACTGCCTGAAATTGACCACGCATGTCATATCTCTGTCTACATAAGCAGCGTGGCAACACAATAAAATACAGTTTCATTTGGTGTCTCGTTAGAAAGCGGTGTCAACAATTGTTTTGAGAACCAAGCTCTGTGGAATTCAGGCGGTGTATAGAGGTATGCAAGACTAGCAGTGCGCAGGTTCAGATTATATTTCTGGTACCAGGGCAAAGCAGAAAGTAAACACAGTTAGTGATACACGGCTATGATTGTTGTAATATAAATAATAATAAAGTGGTTTGTATTGGCATGTATTAATATAGCTCAAAGATCTGAGATGTTTGTAAAGTTTAGTTTGAAAACAGTTTGAGTTTTGGTGTGTACAATGACTGCAGTGTATGCACACGTATCTAACTAGAAAGCCAAATAAATTTCAGAAATAGAAGCTTGACCAAAACTACTGCATGAATGATGCTTCACCAGTAAAAGTTGAAATGAAGTATAAACATGCTAAAAAGCTGTCCCTTTAAGAGAAGTAAAGATAAGACACTGATGAGACATTTGTAGCTAAATCCCATCACTTAATGAGGAGAGACTTAGGTAAACATAGTATTTCAGAGAATATGTGTACACTGTAGGGCCCTGATCACAAAGTGAGACATACCTGTAGCCTATTAGCTAGTCTCTAAATCAACAGACACTCAGCCTTTACATCCTCCTGTCACTCCTTAGCCCACCCTTTTACAGTTTGTCTTGTTCTTTTGTCTCTTGAATTAACAAGAGTTTTATTGTCCTCTCTGTTGAGTAGACTTTATATAACATTTCACAGACAAGAATTGCCATCATCTAGATAATGGCGTTCCAGAAACAACTGCAACCAGCAGGTTTCTCCTTAATATGTTAATCTTGTTCTTGGGTGATCTTCACTAATAGCTTGTCTCTCTGCCTGGTGCACAAAATGAGTGTCCAATAGTATTATAAGTGAGACCTGCTTAAGACAACATTGGTGACATCACAGAGATAGAACATAGGCATTTTTTTTATTAAGGCCTGAGTCACTGCTGCAAGGCTGTATGGGAAGGGAGGCTTTTGAAACAAAAGTTGCATCTGTTTGGCCTTGGGTTTTGCCATGGAATGAATAGGAGATACTTTTTTCATATTGCCATAAATGTAACCTATTGTAGCAGGTGTGAAAGAAATGCCTTAGTGGAGATCCAGCATTTGTATTTCAAGAGGAAATGGAAGATAAATTGAAGACGTCTGTACAATCTTTACTGTATCTCTGAAAACCAGAAGCTTCTATTTACTGTGATTGGCAAAATCATATTTTTTGCTTTTACATTTAATTTGGAGACTTCCTGTTCTCTGATGTCCAAGAACAAAAGTTATGCAACCAGAAAGTCATGGGAGAGCCTTTTATTTCAGCATGAGACTTACGATGTTAACAGGTCATAGTTCCCACTCTCCCTCTCTCCAAAGAATACAGGAAGTTCCACAGTACTTATAATACAAGGGAGGCGGCCTAGGGTCAAACCCAACCAAATACCCTCCAATAAGAAAGGCCTAAATGACCCTTGTATGGGATGTTCCAGCATATGGTCAATGGTCCTATCCCTCAAACCTACTTTCTCTCAATACCAATGGACGAAATTAACTAAAACTGATACAGACTCTGTATGCCTATGGTTGGTAAACTAAGGCCCTCAGGCTGAATCCAATTCAATTAGACCTGTAGTATTTCTTTGTAAAAAAAAAATATTTGGGTGAGTGTGGGGAAGGTGGCTGAGAAAAAACACCATTCCACTATTAAATGTCTAAAATTAGATTAATGTGATGAAGTAACTTATGGACCTGCAGATGTATTAGTACCTCTCATTTGAGACGATTGAGATGAAAACAAACAGAAAGTTTGTCCACCCCAGGTGTTACTGTTGTGTCACTGTTGTTTAAGTGGGGGCAAACACAGTTAATAATAAAACAATTATTTAGCATAAGTCTGCCCACTTTTTGTGAAAAGATTAACTGAATATATAGTGAACACTGGTTTTTACCTTATATCTTTAATCCACTTGATATACAGAAGTCATGATTTCAGTTGACTGGCATTGTATCTTAAACTTTCAATTAAAAAAATATTTTAAAATGTATTCTGGTCAAGTAAAATTCAAAGATGCAGATGCCAGCAATATGAATGGTGCCATTTTTCTTACTAAATGTAAACCGTAAAAAGAAATTGTCATGGTTTTGATGATTTTTAATACACGGTTTCATTGTCCAATATTTCTGACCGAAAAGCATATGTTCTCCAACTGGTAAGAGAATGAGTGTGAATGAGGATGGATCCATAACCTTTCATTCACCTGCAGTAAAAGCCAAGCTAGGCTAAAGCATTTACCATGGCTGTCTTTAGACACCAGAATAATTACTATTGGATGTGATATTGCATGTCATGTCTCTAATATTAAATGTAACTTTCACTTTAAACTCCATGTCCTTAATTGGAATGCAGCAAGTAATTAACTGACTGCTAATGAATTAATATTTTTGTTTTGCAACAAGGTAGGAATGGAGCAGAATGGCTGAATCATTTAACTCTGGTTCAGCTTACAGACCGGGACGTTCATAGACACCCTTTGAACACTTTTGATTTAGATATCCTAGACATGATATCGTTCTCCAACTGCTATCACATTATCACAAAGTGTAGTTGTGGAGATGATCACTTCTCCTTTTCAATTTGCTATGAATGTACAGATTAAATCAAAACTATCTCTAAGCATCTCTAAGAAAGCTGGATTTAATTGATTTTTAATTATTTGGAGAGCAACCATGGTCCCTAAAAAGGGATGGCTTTAACCCAAACAGGAAAGGGGCTAGAGTTCTAATCCTGCAAAATGTACAGAACAAGTTTCCTTTCTATTAGTGCCTTGGGTGCCACTATGGGGAGTAGGCATGAGTCAGGCAAATCATTTTTGCCGGTAAATTATCGGTCAAAGTCAAAACATGCTCACCAGTAAGTGGACCAGAAAACTGAGGAATCAATACTGATTAGGAAGCACAACTTCTTTGTAATGCTGAGATGACAGAAAGGAACCAGTTCTAACTTTTTACCTCTTTACTACCTCTTCCATTTTATTACAGACAGTTGTCATCTAACCAAAATCAGATATAACTTATATCCAGGCTGAACAGTAACTGACCTAAATTTGAACACCGGGGACTCATTTGTCAAATAAAACCCCATGTGTTATGATGGACTGAGTTTTTTTATTAAGATGATTCTGAAACCAAAGCGAGTGTTTTTAGCTAAATGGAATGCCCAACTGTATCAAAAGCCTTTGCCAGGTCAGTAAATAAAGCAAGGCTTTATCATCCCAGGCTTTGGCAATGTAATTAACCACTAATGTAGTTGCAGTAATAGAATCATACCCTGATCTAAAATCAAAATGTTTTCTCAAAACAAAAATCTCCAAGAAGGAACACAACTATATTTTTTGGAAGATTTTAGCAAGGCTAGACAGTTTAGGTATAGAACGATCATTGTTTTATGTAGTGGCAGCACATTGTGAGTTCTCCCAACTTCAACAAGGACCCCACAAATGACAAAAAGGTTGGAAATAAAAGGAGTAGCACAAGACAGCAGACCAGGGTCGAGTTGGAGGCTGTCCCGTGGTGTTACCTGATACCTCAAGAGAACTTAATTAATGAGACACGGCAGGATGGCGCGGTTGGTGGGGCATCGTGCGCTTGCCTCCTCTGTGCATTGTGCCGCCTCCTGTCGTAGGACATCCAAGCTCTGCTGCTGGTCGACATCTCACACACCCATCTGTTCTGGAACGGCTTGATTCATGGTCCATGGTAGACATTTCTATAGATAAGAGCCCCACTGCTGGTGGAAAACTTTAGCAACGATAAAGATGAAACAGGAGCAGGTTTGGAGATGGCTCAGCTTTTGTCTATCAGTGTTATGGTCTTACCAACATCCTGCACCATTGTGAATGGTTCAACCGAGCTGATTGGTGGGGAGTTAATGACTCAACAACGGGAATGCAGCATCCAAGACTCTTGCTTTTGTTTTCAGATAAAAACATGAACAGTCCCAAAACACTGACTCAATGTGCACTATCCCAACACACTGACACAAAACATGCAGAGTCCCAAAACACTGACTCAATGTGCACAATCCCAACACACTGACACAAAACATGCACAGTCCCAACACACTGACACAACATGCACAGTCCCAACACACTGACACAACATGCACAGTCCCAACACACTGACACAAAACATGCACAGCCCCAAAACACTGACTCAATGTGCACAATCCCAACACACTGACACAAAACATGCACAGTCCCAACACACTGACACAAAACATGCACAGTCCCAACACACTGACACAAAACATGCACAGTCCCAAAACACTGACTCAATGTGCACAATCCCAACACACTGACACAAAACATGCACAGTCCCAACACACTGACACAAC